>JASKGM010094847.1:0-45911 GCA_034509205.1 Ceratonia siliqua
TTTTGACCCCATTATTCCCATAAAATATATTTTGGTCACACTATTCGCATCAATTATATTTTGAAGTACTTCTAAAAATTCCGTTTCTCACTGCAATGCTTTAAATTTCAGTTTTATCACAAAATTAGGTAAATTAAAATTTGACTAAAAATAATAAAATTTTCATTTTCATTTCATTTATGAATGTTTAAAAGACTTTTAGTGGAAGTTTAAATTTCTCCAAAATCTCGAGCTTCGTGACACTAAGTGGAGTAATATATTCACCAGTGTCCTAAATCTCATAGATTTTCAGTGGAAGTTAATCCTCCCCGAGGTCCCACTTACTTCTTTTTCTAGACTTTCAGTGAAATTTTATTTTCCCAAAGTCTCAATTTTGTTAGGCATTCAGTGGAGGTATATTCTTCTCAATGCCCCATTCCTAATTCATTTTCCAAACTTTAAGTAGAACTTTATATTCTCCTAATGTCCTAGCATTATCCAGTCTGAGATCATACATCTCACCTAACCAACTTATCCAAATATTTCTCAACTACGTTGACCTTGATCCCTTTCGGAGTACGTAGACACTTACTTGATAAGGCAAGTCTAGCTATTTATTTCTCCATCTTTCTCTATTATTTTTTATTTTTTTATTAATAAAAATAGATAGTTTAAATAAATTAAAATTTTTAAATTACGAATAATTTAGGGTAACCATCCTTAGTGATGGATGTTGTAGGGTGCCTAACACCTTTCCCACACCTAATTAGACTCCCGAACCCTTCCTCTAGTTCCAAGGGTCAGTTTTCCTTTCTTTTCTTTTAAGATTCCAATTATTCTTCTAATTAATTGGTGGCGACTCCCATTTTCTCTGCGTTTTCCCTTACGCGCCCCAAAATCATAAAATGATAACTTTTCACCGGCCGTCACGTTGTGACAATGGTGTTATATATATGGGTTTGGCAACCCTCCCGTACGAGCTAGCTCTTGAGGTGGGGTTAGGCCAGGTTCGTATCAGTTGGCCATCAAGCCTGGCAACTCCACGCTCTGATACCACCTGACACAGTGGAAATGTGGTAACCAAAAGGAAATAGCACACGCTAGATCCTTGAAGGTAATCAGGACTTACCAAATAAGAGAACCAGAAAGAGAACTCTAGAAAATATCTCTTGATAATAGATTGTCAAAAAATTACCAATACATAGGGCCTAGTATCAGATAAATGATACAGGCAAAGTGGAAGTACAATACTGCCCTTAAAAGTATAACTGAATTACAAAAGGGACCTAATAGATTTATTAACTATAACAATAAGCTCTCTATAGACAAAATTAGGAAAAGTAAACTAAACACAACTAGACACTCCCTGCCCTCTTTTAATTTTCTTCGTATCCAAGCTGGACAGGTAGACATCGGCAAGACGTCCTACATCAGTTAGACAAAAAGAGAAGTTTGGAAAAAAAAGAAACAAAATGACTTAGACAAATCTTTTTGGTCAATAACCTCATACCAATCAATCAAACATTAATTTTTCTAATGAGGAGGCGTGTTAAAAATTATAATTAAACTATTCACAGTCATTCTCCTAATAGCTTAAGCTTTTGGGAAGAAATGGTCTTTGACACCTGTAATATTAATGAAAGGTAATGGAGAAAAGTTCCAAAGAGATCAATTTATCATTTTCAACCACAAATGGACAATAAACAACAGGTGGCTAAAATGCACATATTCTACATTTTATCAAAAATGATTTGAAATGTTCAACTAATAGAATCAAAACCCAAAGATCAATGAACTAGCCCATATTTGACTAGCCAAGCAGACAAACAAAACAACATTTTTTTATCTCTCCCTCTTTTTTATTTGTATAATTTTTGTATAAGTATTTCATATTTAGGATTATGATGAAACTTTTGAAGATTGTCTTGCTCTTTATTATTTTGTACAAAAAGATCCCACCTAATTCACTAGTTCGTGGGAGAAGAAGAACATAATCATTCCTCTTGATATAAATAGGTCCAATGAGATTCTTCCACTTACAAATAAATGCCAAGCCATGTGATTAAAATTTGTTTCACAAAGCAAGTTAGCAGAAACAGAACTCTGAATCAGGCAGCATATTACTGTTGAAATAAGTAATTTAAATTTTCCAAATATCCATGGTCATTACTTTTTGGATTTCTAGATGGTGAAGTTCAATGCTTGGTTAAGTTCCTAGAATGTGACAATTCATGTATCTAGCATAATGTGAAGGTGTGATTCATGTATGATGTATTAATTAGTGATTCATGTATGTAGATGCTAAAGAATGACCTAGTATGCCAATATATACCCACGTACTTGGTAATTGAAAGCTAGTCAAGCAAGTGAGAAATACAAAGTGAGTTCAAAAGTAATTCCTCTTCCATAGAATTAGTTCCTCTTCATCCTTCTAATAATTACTGTCATTTGAAGAATTAAGTATTAATCAACAAGAAAGGTTTTCACATATTATCTTTCATGAAACTTTGCTTAAACTGAGACTTCACAACTTCAGTTGTTTAAAATTATCCACAAGTGCACCATTGTCTGATTGCTAGCTCTAAAACTGAGTACAAAAGACTATGCGATAATTGTACATAAATAATTATATACGATATCAAATTTTCTATGGAGATATACATCTGAAAAGATATATATATATATATATATAAAGAAAATAAACTCACTTGTATAAGTATCAAAACAAGCATTATAAATTTTTCACCAAAAAGTAAAAAAGAAATTACAAAAAAAAATATATATATATATATATATATATATATATATCGAACATTTGAACATCAAATGAAACAAAGTTCCAAAACTAGAAAGCAAGAGGCAAACGGTAAAGGATAGTTTAAACAAGTCATGTAATAAGGGCAAACTTAAAAATGGTAGATTTTTTGGAAAAAAAAGCCAAACTAATAGAGTATCTAGCCTTACTTTTTTGACGTCCAGAATTCTGCCGTAGAAGAATATCTCCCCCACTGATATCAATAACAACAGCTATTTCCTTCACACCTGCAGATGCTTTCAAAAAATATTCATCTAACTCTTTAACAATACCCTCCAATGATTTTTTACTTCTACCAACCACCATGGGCTTATCTGTAGTGTCTTTTGCACTCAAGCTCATTGCAAAAGAATCATCAACTGGTTCTTTGCAATCTTGCTTCTTACAAAGTGGATTTACAACAACATTTGCAACAGCTTCTGCGTCAGAATCTTCATCCTCAAATTCTATATTGGCTTCTGCCCAGTTCTCCTCTTCAATAGGTTCTACTTCTATTTCCAATTTGTTCTGACAGGATGGCCCAAAAGGGTTAAGGTAATCCCACGATGAGGTCAAACTGGGATGAGTTAGCAACCCATCAACATTGTTATCATCCTCTAAGCGTTCATTTTGGGCAACTTTTTCTGTAGTCTTGTCAGGACTTAAAGGTGGTGGTGGTGGTCGTGGAGGGGATGGTGGCAAAGGAAGAGGTGGAGAAGGAGGCCCTGCCAAGCCAATGCCATCAGAAGAATTTTCAAGCTCCAAAGACTCAGACTCCGTGAATTGCCTAAGAGTTGCACCAGTGTTCCTCAATGCTCTCAAATACGCCAATTGGGAATCAGAGAACTCCCCTCTAATATCCGCCAATTGTTTCATGAGTCTCTTCCTCTCCTTACATATGCGAATTTTCTCTCCCTCATCCATATTTGACAAAACACAGCCCATTGGCTAGATAGGTGACTAGTGAATTAGACTTTCCACTGATAGAGATGAGAGATGCTAAAGAGAACCCAATCAACCCCGGTTGTTGTACTAATCTTCCAGAAAGATCAGCAGTAGCCACACAAAAATTACAGCGTGGGAAATTTATAAGGCAGCAGCTTTCTCCATTCCTATTCACTAACTGTATCTCGAATATGAAAGAAGAAAACCGTACATAGTCAATTTTCATCGCATTAGAAGCATTCCCTTTTCTACTTATCAACAATCAGGGTCCAGTTTCATTAACTTCGCAGTCAAGAAGCGCGCAAACTTGTAAAAGAACTCCCTGAAGGGATATCAAATATTCAACTCACTATGATCTTGATAATAACAAGAGCTCAGTTTGTCTGCTTCATGCAACACTCTGGTAATTCAATAATCTTCACAATCTCCGACAATTCAATAACCAAAAGGATGATTCTCTCCTACAAAAAAAGAATATCTAAATAAACCACAAGGAAGAAAATCCTCCAATCTAAAATACTTCAAAACCTATATACCCACTATGCTTTAAACATGAACTAAGATAAATGCCTGTTTTATTTTCCCATCTTTTTCCGGCATGAATTGATAAAATTTCTATTGCAAATCCAGAATTTGGAATCCCTATATGCATTACACTCACCAAAGACCTCAAAAGGGACAAACAGCTAATAATATAAGTCATTTCCGTGTCAAATTCTACAGCTTGGAAGTTTTAAAAAAAAAAACAACAACAAAGCTACAATAAAAAATTCGGAGAGTTCCCAAGAGAAATTCAAATGGATCTCCCAAGTCTATCCAAAAGATTCTGAAATTCTGAAGAAAAAGTTGGAAATAAATATATAAAAGACAGGAAAAACAATTGTTCTGACATAGAAGCTGTCTCACACAGACCACTGTTCTACTCTGCAAACATAAATTTACTGCTATTCCTTCTTCTCCATGGGTTTGGATTTTGAAAACGCCAAAACAGAAAGGCGAATCTTCTCACTATAAAAGTCTTTCAAGAAAACCCCACTTTGTTCATGCTTTTACAAATAAGAGTGAGAGAGAGAGCCCTCGAAACCCGGGAGCAGAAGCATCCAGAGAAGAGGAATACAAGGAAGGGCACTATTTAGCAGCAACCCATTATTATATGTATATAAAAAAGCATTTTTAAGTGGTACAAAGACCTGAGCAGACACCATAATACCACTTGAGCATGCAGTGGAGGAAGCAGCACATGGGAGGGTGCTTACTTTACAATGTGGCAGAAGACAGAAGACATATGAGCTTGGAGAGAGGTCAGAGGTGTGGGAACCGAGTCGGGGAAGTGGGAGTAGTGAGACCAAGAAAGTTATTGGCACTCACTTTTTGGAAAGCTCTGTTCTTACTGATAATTTGACTACGGTGATTATCTGCCTTTGGGTCATTGGGGCTTTGGTTGTAATCCCCCTTCGTCACATTTAGCATCCGTCTTTTGATTTAAGTGGAACTCCGACCCAAAAGAGCTGTTGGTGGGGTTATAACTTAGAGTTTAAGATATCTAATATAGCTTATTTTTAAATTGAAGGCTACCAATGAATACAATGGTCATGTGTCAAAATTCTAAATGCTCTATAAAATTTAATGGTGATAAAATATGTAATGGCCACTTGTTGGATAGGCCAAGTAGGAAAAATTATTATTTGACTCTAAATTTTAATAAAATTATATTTTGATTCAAAATAATAAAATATTAATAAATTTAACCCACTATTTTAAAAAAGACGAGTTTACAATGTCCATTAATTTGTCACCTTTGCCTTTCCCTTTTTTGGTAGTCAAAAGAAGAAAACACACAAAACTACAACCTAACAAAACTTGTTGAGGAAGAGTCAGCAAGCAAGAGAAGACTTAAGCTCTTAGGAGGCTAAGTCCACTTGTGAAGCAAGAAAGAGTTACAAGTACCAATCTTGGTTAAGAGGTTTGCACATTGATTAACTTTCTTGTAGATGTGGAAGATACTAACTTGAAGAAACCAACCAAGGAGATCACGAACCTTCTGAACGAGAGCCCCATAAATATGGGACACGGGATCAATATGCTAGATGAGGGGCAAAGTTTCAAGAGAATCAGTTTCACACAATAGTTTCAAATAACCCAAATCCAGGGATCTGAATACCGTCTAGTTGCTAAGTAACAAGATGGATCCAATTACTTAAATCGTGGCCTTCCGTTTATTTAGACAACCATGATCATGATATGAGGTAGAAAACATTACTGGAGAGCTACCATCGACATTCAACTTCCCCAAGTCAGCAGAGGGAGAAACCTAAAGGACCAATTTTGACTAAAGGTATCACTAGGCACAATAGAGAAAACACCTTTGCACCAACTAGAAAACATACTCCAAATAGCAGTTTATGATCTATAAGAGCCCATCGATCCTTCACTCCACAAGATCTTATCAAGAACATTGTGAAAATTAGAAGTAAGAACACTTAGAATAAGAGACTGGGTAGAATCTATAAGTAAATGCTTGACCCTCCTAAATACCAAACACCATTATGCATAACATCCCCCGCATGAAGATCAAGGCAAGGAAGACGAGTAGGATCAAAAAGGTTTACAAAGGGCTAGTCCCCTAGCCACAGATCCGTCTAGAACAAGATATTATCACTTATGCCAATACAAAAACGAAAGACATCCTTGAGGATAATGGAAGCTTTAATGATACCCTGCCAAGCATAAAAGTCCTTGGAATTATTAGTACATTGAAAATAGTATTATTATACAGATACTGAGCCAAAAAAAGGCGAGCCCAGATTTTATCTTCTCCATTGAACAAATTCCAAAAGAACTTACTCAGGATAGTGTTAGTGTAAGTCAACTAGCCAAGCTATTGTTATAAGTTTATGTTATTTCAGTTATTCTTAGTTTCGGTGCAATTAGTTTATTTCTCTAGTTGTTAGCTTGAACCAAACTATATATATATATATAATTAACAAAGTAATAAGAAAAACATCTACTCCTTCCCCTCCTCTCTGGTAGAACATCGTCTCTATAATCTTCTCGCTTCTATGTTCAAAAACAAACATGATATCAAAGCCTTTTGCTAATGAACCTAGAGGTTCAGTCGAGATCCAGAGCCATGCTCCCACTATGCTCAAGCAACCCATGGCTTCTCCCTTAGTCTTAGCTCCAACAAGTCAAATCATTTATGTGAAACTTAAAGAAACTAATTCCTTTTATGGAAACAACAAATTTGTGTTACTGTTCGAGGGTATGGAAGTGAATATGATCCAATAGTTGTTGTCATATCTTGAAGAGATGAGCCTTACAATCTCAAATATATTTCCTCTATATTCCTAGCCTCCAAATTTAGAACTCAACAGAATTCTTGCACTGAGATCGCAACCAATCTCACTATTCAATCAAAGAAGCCTTGGAATTATGGGTCAATCAACTACAACAACAACAAAAACAACCTTGCAACTAAAAGCAGAAGGTGTGGAATATTTGTCAATACACCCATAGCTTAACTCATTCTCACAAAATCGACTTATAAGGGGGAAGATTGTCAAGACTTATATATAAGGTTTAACCACTTTACCCAAGTAATGTGAGACTTCCAGCATACCCCCTAAGACTAGAAGGAGTGCACCCACGATGGTATACCAACATCACCAATGCTTAGCCTACCACTGAACGTTGGCTCTGATACCATGTCAATACACTTATAGCCTAACTTCTTCTCACAAAACCTGCTTGTAAAGGGAAGGATTGCCAATGCTTATATACAAGGCTTAACCACTTCACCCAGTCAATATGGCACTTCTAACATGATTCAATTACAACAACAGGCCACAATGCCAATTATGTGGAAAGATGGGACATAATTAAGAATTTCAGAGCACCCCAAACTTCCTCCTTAGAAACCGAATGCATCATAAATTCAGCATTAACTTTAGAAAGGGATAGACAGTCCTTGAATATCATATTATACCTTATAAGGGAATCATCTATTTTTAAAAGATTATGAAAGTAAGCAAGGGCATTATTTTGCAAAACAGAGGAATTAGCAAACCACTCACCATTTGAAGATAAAGCCCTTCAATCTTGTTTCTTGTACTTCTCACCACTGACTAAGCATGAAAAAATTTAGTATTATGGTCACCAAAATGAATCCACTGCTCCCTACACTATTGGAACCACAAAATTTCTTCTTGATCAAGAGTATCTTCAAGTTCACGTCATAAACGAGCATCCAAATACAAGTGGAAAGGAAAAGTTTTGGACTTTAAATCTCTCTAGATACCACTCAGCCTAGCATTAAGAATTCTCTTTATATAGAAAATATTCCTAAAAACTTATTTGTTAAAAATACAAGTGTTAGTTCAGAACACCCTTGAATTGGGTGGTCTAAGATTTTAAAACTTTTCAAGCAGGTAGAAAATTTTCTTAAATGATTAACTAAAAGGTTACATTGCTCCTTTCATAATGACTTTCAAAAACAAGTTTTGACTGATAGGTTAAAAACACTTGATAACTGAAACGCTCAAATTGCTTGGTATGTAAGCCTCCAAATGATAAGTTTATAGATAAATTGTTTATAGATAAATTTCACCACATAAAGATTTATGTTAAAATAATAGATTAAACTTAGTACTAAAGAACTTAAAGCAACCATATTAGAAAATGAACTTTGACTTCATGCAAGTAATAGAGGTAAGGGCATGGGAGAATTAGACTATGATATATAGTGATTCGGATTCAAAAATTATTAGATCTTACGTCCACTCCCTAGTTCCACCAGCTTTTTACAACCTCTAAGGACAACCTAACAACCACTAGGTCTTTCCTCACGAGAACCTAGCAAAACTCTAACACCACTAGATTTTTCTCATAAGAAAACCTAGAGAACTTCTCACAACAAGATTTAGATAACTAAAGTGAGTTCAAGCTCCCTTAAGGTAACTAAACCAATAAAGCACAACAGCACAGTAAGACATCCTTTTGATATATATTTTCTTTATTCTTTTCTTCATAGCCAACTTCCAGTAATGTTTGAGAGTGGTTATTTATAGTTGAAGATGTGAACATTATGCTTCATTTACTGTTGGAGTGTATATTTACTTGGCAGAGAGCTTCATGTCCATTGAATGCCTTGGTTATATAGTTGAGAGCTTTATTGCCATTGATGTATGATGGCAGAAGATCTTTGTTTAAGTTTAAATACTCTTTTTTTGAAGCTTTTAGGTTTTCTTCTAGGTGACTTGCAGATTTCAATAGCTCTTATTTTCTTTACCTGCAGAAGTAACCTTTTTAATAGAGAGGTTATCTTTTCATGGGGTAATTTCAAATAAAATATTTATAAAATACATTTCCCAAAGTAGTATAAAATATGTATATCTTTCTACACAATATCAGAACCTTCTATTCAAAATAGTATTACTTTTCTAAGCCTTTTTCAATCACATGATACTTTGCTACACGTATAATATTTTATTCTTCTAATTGTGCTTGCTTATTTCTCTTTACTTTGTTACTTGCTCAGTTAAGTAAATGAACTTTTTGTTCTTTGCTCAGATAAGTAAAAACTCAATCAAGTAACCTTGTAACCCCTCTTTGGTTTCTTTTTTTGACTTGATCATTTAAAACTTAATTGGCTCATCAAAAACATCTTGCATATTATATTTTTCCAACAATCTCCCCCTTTAGATGATGACAGCTAATTTAAAATATGCAATTTCATCAAGTCAAAAAAATGTTCAGAGATTTAGAATTACTCCCTTATAGTATAGATGTAGCACTTCTCTTAAGCTCTCTATGAGTTTATGCACTTACTTTTGGTTGCTCCAATTTAACTTGCTTGGAACTTTTGAACACAAATGAAAAGCTCTGTATGCTTGAGCCCATTTAGACATAATTGCATATTTCACTACTTCTCCTTTGGTATCATCTTAAAAATAATTATGGGAGAATTAATATTAAAAAGAACATCCATAACATCTATAAACACATCATTAGCAATAACCAACCAAATAAGATGACATCAAACACAGTTCAATCATAGTTATAGAAGTCTAACACAAAGATCCAATCAAAAGTATCACACACAAAAGCAATAAACTCAAACATTAGTCATCAAGTCATAAGTAATTTAAGCTTAAAGTGCTCCAGACTATGGTTCTTGGGCTAGTTCATTAAAGGGTTTAAAGGGGTTAGACAGTGTTACTTCATAATCATGAGTTTGAGGACTGAGAATGGTTTGATCAAGCTCTCCTTCAGGCTCTAAGATGGGCTCTTTCTCTTTAGAAGACTCTAGTTCCTTTCTTTCGACTGGAAGTTTCAATAAGTGAGATCCATTCATAGCCAAAAGCTGGTTTAATTTATCCTTAATCTTAGACATTTCAAATTGGGTTTCCAGAGCATAATTCCTTAGTTCTAAGTTGAGTTCACTTATAGCATTAGCTAGGCTCTCTATCTTTGCATTCATTACCTCCATTGTAGGTTCCTTTGGATCCACGTCCTTAATTTTTTTTCTTTCCCTTTTTTTTCATCACAACAAGATTTATTGTCTTCTTTTGAATTTCTTTCGGCTTTTCTTTTGGGACTCCCATTATGACTCCCATTACTTTAGTTTTATTGCTTTCTCCTTAGAAACTTCTATTTCTCCTTATAAAAATCTCTTTATGGGTTTCTACTACTTTCATTTTTTGGACTTGTTCAAAAGGCATTGTGGTTGCCTGGATTTGCTCTTTACCTTTCCTTTTCCATATAAGAGGCATCTCCTCTTCCTCTTCTCTATATACAAAGGTGTAACCTTCTCAATTTTAGCCTCATTGATTTCCTCCTCTTTGTCTAGAGAGCTAACTTCTTTCTCAAAACTGAATTTTGACCCCAGGCTAATAGATTACAAGGAATCATCATTAAAGCTCAATACTTCATCAGTCATGAGCACGCTAGGTTTAGATTTCTCTTTTGAAGGCAGACTATCTTTGTCACTATTGTCTGATCTTAAGTGGTTGGCTTTTCATGGCTCAAATTTTTCTTTCTCATTAAAGGGATCCTGATGGACTTCTTGATGGGGGTTGAAATAACTATCTTCTTTTGTTCTTTCTCTTTAGATTAGCTTCTCCTTTTTACTTCTTTTGGGTTTTCAGATGACCCTTCCTCTTCATTCTTCTGTGCTTATTTTCTCTTCTTTAATTTGTACCTTTTGTTGTGCTCTTTCTCTCTCCCTTAACATTTCTTTTCTTAGTTCCACTGCTTTCTTGCCATTAGGTGGCTTTTGGCCAACAAATTTCACCCCCAATTCCCTTGCGGGCACTTATATCCTCCTTTGTTTATTCCTTAAGGCTACTGGATGGCCCTCTTTCCATTTTCACCCATTCATCTCCTTGCTTTTTTATTCCCATATTTAGGAGCAATCTCTTACCATAGGTTCCCCTATCAGTTGCTACTTCACTTCCTAGATTTTCCAACATAACTCTTGCATCTTTTGCCAAAAGGGTGATCAATGTTTGATACGGTAATTCAACTTTTTCTTTTTCAAGAGATGTTTTCATGTGACTAATGACGATGAAGGGAAAATTTAGTCTAATGCCATTAGTAATGCACCACATGCAGAATGTTTCAAGCTTGTTGGCCTGGTTAACCTTTCCTATTCTTGGCGTTATCATGTGAGTCATTGCATATAGCAAGATTTTCACACCAAGGTCTAGTACATAGCTTTCTATTACACCTAATTGATTTTTGGTTAATTTTAAAGGACCCGAATTGAAGCAAAGAGCTAGAAGAAAAAAAATCCTTTAACTTCGTAATGGAGGAACTGAAAGAGAAGAAGAATATTGACTTTGATATTTTATTGACCTTGGAATTTTATAAAACCACTTTCACGTTGCCTATGGTGAATGAAAAGAGATATAAAAATAACTTTTTTTCCTCATTTGATAATTGCAAATAAAGTAGAAGGAGTTCTATAAAAAGTTTTTGTGCATAATTGAAACTTTAAGAGTAGAAACTCATTTTAGGGAAAAACTTGCTATCAAGAAAATGGAAGAGAGTCCATGGGGATGGCATCATGTTTCCAAATGCTCAAATTTCTTCATGATTTAAGTTTGACTATGTAAATTTATGGTTCTGGGATCCTCAATAAAGCAATATGCTGAACTTAGTTAATGGTGAAAGTTTAGTTAATGGTGAAAGTTAAGGAAGCGAAGAGGAGATCAAAGAACATGATTATAAGTGCTGGTTCAAAGTGGTTAAGCACCCAGGAATGTGGGGGCTGAATTGGGTGCACTAAATTTTCAAAAGCTTTTTTGAGCAGGTAGAATTTTTTCTTAAATGAGTAACCAAAAACTTGGTTGCTCCTTCTTAAAGACTTATGTAGAAAATTTTCAGTTGAAGAATTTTAAACACTTGAATGCATAAAAGAACATATTGCTTAAGAAGAGATCTTGGATATTTGTTCACAAATATATTTTGCCAAATAATAATTTAGATTAGTATAAAAAGATTGAGCTTAATGTTAAGATCACTTTAAGCAACCAAATCTAAGAAATTATGAACAAGTAAAAATGTCTTAGAGATAAGAGATATGAGCAAGGGAGAATCACACCAAGATATATAGTGATTCATATCCAACAAAAATTAGATCCTACGTCCACTATCTAAGTACGAAGTAAGGAAATTTTCACTATATGGATAATGACATATTACAAGAACAAGCTCTTACAGTTTTTACAACCAACACCTGGTTAACTTACTTTTCCACTGAATTTTTTTTTTCGAGAATTTAGCCAAACTAACAATAATTATTGTTTCCATTTTCCTAGTGCAAGTGAAATATCAAAGTGTAAGTGAATGTAATGATCATTTCCATTTTCCTAGTAATTCTTGCCCAAAAGAATAGAAATTCATTCTTTCAACTAACAGCAATGGGAAGTTTCAATCATGATTTTGTCATAAATTAGGCATTATGTTGAAATTATGACTTGGTTGCCAAAGGAACAAGAATTCAAAACTCATATATAAGACCATTTAATTCCAATTTCACATATAATGCATATGAAATACAGAAATTTTTAGTACTATGTTTTTTGTACAATATTTAATAAATATAAATTATGTGTATATTTTAAATGAGATAAAATCAATAATGCACTATGAGATTCAAGTAGGATCCATTCTACCTCTTTTAAAATAAATAGAAACTTTTAGTACTATGTTTTTTGTACGATAATTAATAAATATAAATTATATGTATATTTTAAATAAGATAAAATCAATAATGCACTATGAGATTCAAGTAGGATCCATTCTACCTCTTTTAAAATATATACATAACTTGTATTTGTGATTGAGTATTACAAGAATGCCATGGTATAATGTCTTTTAAAATATCATTTTCAATTTGACATGTTCAAAGGGTCAAATTTCAGGGGGTTTCATTCTCTGTACGGTGAACCATTTTGTGCGATTTAGATACCATTGGAAATTTTGTTTCAAGGGCTTTCCAACGGGATATTATTCTTTAAAAACCGTTGAAGAAGTTATGATTGCTCGAAGTTTAAAATTTGAAATTGGATTTTTTGAAAATTCTAGAATTTGCAATGGCCAACTTTCAAAGCTTGTCGTTTTCTTTATACTTGGTTGTTTTCCGACCATAAAGGATCATTGGAAATCTTTTTTTAACATCTTTCCGATGATATATAACTTGCTCCAAATATTTGAGAATAGAGGGAGTTATAAGTGTTTAAGCATTGATGTTCAAAACTAGAAGTTTGAAAACAAAAATTTTGATGATGGACTCCACCTACTCTCATGTATGCCGCGTGTAACTCACTCTGCCTCTAAGGTTGGCATGTGCACTGCACATGCAACCATTAGCACGTGAAACTTTGTTTAAGTAAATAAATTTTGGCCTACAGTGTTCTAGGAGCACGTGAGGGCACGTGAAAGCTCTTATGAGATTAGTTTTTGTATCATTTTGAAGCTTGTTTGCAGTGCTTTCCATTGATATAGAATTCAGATATATTCAGAGTATCTACAAACACTTATTTATCAAAATAAAATTTGTTATTTGTGTTTTTTGGGTGTGATTTTACATAAATTTCTATAATTGTAAATATGATATGATTTTATATACCTTGTAATTTAATGTTCATATGGCTGCATTTTGATAATTTTTTTACGCGCAATATATTCATGTTGGTATACATTATTTATGCGCTCTTTGGCTTATTTTTAATGTATTGCAAGACCCTATATTTGCATAAATTTTTTTTTATGCACCCATAATTTGATATTAGCATCAAAATTTTGTATTTTAAGTTTGGTTAGTGCTAGAGTGAGAAATCTGTACAAATAATGAAATAGTAATAATGGCGAAATTATTGTAAAATTGGATTCTAAGATGCTATTGCTTAGGAAAGACGTAAAGCATAAAAAATTAAAATACTTATGACTTAATAGGTTAAAAAGCCTATTACTTATGAAAGACCCAAAGTGTAAAAGAACTGAAATTCTTATAACCTGATAGGTTAAGAATGCTAATCAACCTATTATTGATTAATTGGGAATCAGTAAAAGGAAAGTCTTAAAAACCAAAAGGGTTTTGACTTTCATTAAATGTGTTCCAAAGATATTACTTTTATATAAATGTCATGTTATTGGAAATGCTAGACAAACATGTGATAAGTCGCGTTGTAGGGAACATCAGACTTATTAAGTTATTATCACAGTTTTTCTTTTAGAATTGCAAGACATTTCGAATGAAATGTACTTAGAAAATAACTTTATATGAAATTGTTGATCAAATAAGGAGATTAGAGCATCTTTAGAATATTTTGTTGGTAATAAACATTTAGAACAATATTTATTCATAATGTTTTTAGACCAATAGCGAGAAGCCAATGATTAGTTCATTCTTAATTAATGGGCATTTATTCATAATTATTATTTATGAATTCAATTATGTTTAATATTATAAATATACATAATTGAATGAGCTTGATTTCGTATGAGGATAGCCTCACTTGAGTGGGAGTTCTTAGAATAAGATTCAATTTTGTGTCAACGGACTATAAAAATAATATATATTTGCGCATAATTTGACTAGCAAATAATGGTATAGTTAGGCTTTCATGTGATGAAGATAAGACATGAAGAACTTTGATAATGAACTTAATTATATACTCTTGTTAGTCTAGTCAAAATTAGCTGCAAATAGGTTGTGTATGTGAATCAAGTTGAGATTGTTGTATCATCTCAAGAACATCATTGTTGAGTTATATAATGCAGAGTAACTGAACGGTGACCATTAAGACATATGGTACCTCAAAGTTCAGTATATATTTTAAAGCAAGAGGTCTTGGAGACCTTGAATCATGTCATGGTTAAGCCTAAGCATAAGAGAGATAGGCTAGACAACCTTAGATAAGATAAAATAGCATAACTTACATAACAATGCTAAGTTATATGGCTGGTGATTTCATGTTCAAATACGAAAAAAACTTGATTGCTTAAGGCCATATAAACTACACTGAAAGATAAGCTTGGAGGCATTTTATGCAACCAAACTGAAGAGATTGACCATAGTGTTTGACACCTATAAGTAGTGCCATATAAGAGGAATGTTAAAGATGATTAGAAAGTTGAGTCTAGCTAGTCAAAAGGTGAAAGTTGGGATTAGGTCCCTTCCTACAAGCTGGGAACATATGAAAGAGAACATAACCCACAATGATATTATTAAGCCCTTCGATGACATTACATGCCATTTTGAGTTTGTGGATGATTGCTTAAGGCTGCTAGATATTCTAGAGAAGCCTATGCGGCTAAATTTGTTGGGATTTCATGTGCCCATAATAAGAATTCAAAGTATCCTGGAAGATAAGGGATCTATTTAAGGTTTTAAGAAAGCTAGGCACAAACACAAATGAGAACAAGCTTAGTGGTAGAGAGTATGATAAGATCTTATAAAAGTATTATACCTAAGGTTTTTGGATGGGTCATTTTGCTCATGATTGCACTAAGAAGAGGAACCACTATTACCAAACAACATTCCTCGTTTTCCTTATGTTTCTAGTGTTGAGTTTAATGGCAAAGGTTGATTCATGATGGACTACTTAGGTGCCACAGACCATAAAAGCTAGAGGCAAAGGAATGTATTATTTAGATTATCAGACAAGCTAAACTAGGTCATATAAGTTTTGGAAGAATTTATAGATTGGCTAAGATGGACCTTTAGTTTGTGAACATTCTCTAGCATGGAAAGCAACTAGGAAATAAACCATTTGGAAAGGGAAATAGAGTAGAACTTCCATTGACATTAATTCATTGTAATAGTTGTAATCTTATGAATGTAAGGGCAAGGCATTGAGCCTTAAATTTCATCACCTTTCATTGGTAATTAAACATTACATAGTGTAGGATCTAGTTTTTAAGCCTACGATGATATCGTACAAGCATGAATTTTTTTAAAAAAATTCAAATCACACCATGCAATAAAATGCAGTGGAATGATAATCACCTTAAGCATACATGAATTGCATGATTTAAAAAAGGATAAAATAATACCTTTGAAGCTGTCGAGAATTGTGAAAGCTTCTCTACCAACCATATTGACCACTTATTCTTTGTGAATGCTTTTGATCCAAAGAACCTACGGTGAAATAAGTGAGAAGAACTATATAACAATTCTATGATGTCACTCTATTATTTTTCACGTCTTTGGCTGAATGGAAAGCTCTTAATTCTCTTGGAGGTGGTGTCACACACTTGATTTTTCTCTCTCAAAAACCTCACGCCTCTAATGTGCCTCTCTTGAGTGTGTGGACGGCCAGAGGGTTAGAGTTAAAATTTATATTAACCCTAACCCCTAGTCTTTTAGTTGTACTAAAAAAACCAATAAATCTAATGGCTCACCAAGTGGATGCCACATACATAGGGAAATTAGATATTATTATATCTAATTATTTATCAAATAAACCTTAATTATCTTATTTGATTTTCCCTTATTTTATTTTATAAAAATAAATTAAATTGAGCTTTCCTATTGGCCAATAACTTTTGTAGTTGAATTAAAATTCTAATAATAGAATTTTAGCTTCATCAACGTCCTTGACCACTTAGTCTTTTAATGCACTCCTTAGGAATCATAACTCTTTACAATCCTTATCCTAATACACTTTTACTTTTAACTACTTAGGATAAATTAATTTGAACAAATAAAATTTGATTCCATGAATGGTTTGGCTGAAATCCTTCATGAGATATTAGAGGTTGATTTGTTTCAAATTTCTATCAAGACAATGGTTGTCTAAATTGAGACAACCCTTATCATAATTAAGACATATTTTGTCTTAAAATTTTCTTGTCTAATTAAGATAATTCTTGTCTTAATTAAGACAAATAATGTAAGAATTCTTTTAATCTTTCTAAGACAACCTTTGCCTTAATTGAGGTAAGTAATTCTTACACTATCAATCATGCTTAGGACAACTTTTGTCCTAAGGAATTGTTTATGCAAAAATGAGACGTACAAAATTGTTTGTCCAAAATAGAGACACACAAAATGTGTCCAAAAATGATGAGACAACTCTTGTCTCTTTTAAGACACATTTCTATCACTTAAGACAACTCTTGTCTCTATAAGTTTCATCCAAATTAAGAGAGCATTTATCTTAATTAAGACAAGATCTAAAACACTAAAAGTTATCATATAAACTTTATAAAAAACGTTCTTCTAACTTAAATGGATTGAATTTTACAAAACTATATGGAGAATTCATTAGGACATAGAAATTTCAAGCTCCAATGAACTTTTAATTTGGTCACCTACTCATGTATTGGTATGCTTTGATAAGAGTAATGCTACTTTTACAAACCTTTTTTTTTCTCGCAAATCTCACAATCTCACACAATCTCATTCTATATCATCACACCTATCACATCACGCTAAATTTTAACATCTTTTAACATGACAAATAGTGAGTTTGAGATATATGTGAGTGGTATATTCAGGAGACTATCATTTCCCTTTTGGTAACTACATTATACAAATTTACTCATTCATATGTAAAAAGAATATCCAGTTGAAACCTCCCTCCTTCGCACACACCAATTACAAATAGACACCTTATCTATCCTATCTTAGATACTATGTGCCTCATCAGCTTTTGCTTATTCTTGTTCTATAACTCACATTTCGCAATTCAAAACCAAGTTCAAATTCTAAACTTTGATATATTCATAACTTCTTGGCCTTAACTATGTTCACAATTTCTTGTTTGATTGTATTGCTATTTGATTATCAATGTTCCGCAACTTTCTCAATTTCTCCATTCAACTATTCTACTCATATGCAGATTTGTACTATTTCTCCTAACAAATACAGCTCAATTACTCAAAGCCACACAACAAAATCACCTCCATAATTGTCTTAACCTCATCTATACATTCTAACCATAATTATCCATCATTGATGTCACAAATTTATGATTATTTGTACAATTATTTGAGGAATCATAGCTTTACTCATCTTGTGGGTTTTAAATCCAAGCTCAAGAAGTCCCTTGCTCACTTGAATGGTTTCTCCACAACTCCATTCATTGCACAAATCCTCCATAATTCATAAAACACCCTTCAAGACAAAAAAATCTTGGGGATTTTGCACTTTTCCACCCTAATCTTTAGTTGCTATTGCAATTTCCTTCCTAATCTATTAATTGTAACATATTGTACCCTAAACTATCATAATTTAGTCAAATTACCCCATCGTTTAATTAAGTGTTAAAATTAATTATTTTAGTTAACATGAATTAGTTATGTAATTAAAAAAAATTTGATAGAAACAAAAAATAATAAATTTATTATGTAAAATAATACAAATATCCTAAAAATAAATTATATGAAATCTCTAATTAACTTTTATTTTTACTCCTAAAAAAAACTAGATAGAAAAAAAAATAAAGTTAATTAAAGATTTCATATAATTTATTTTTAGGATATTTGTGTTATTTTGCATAATAAATTTATTATTTTTTGATTCTATCAAGTTTTTTTAATTACATAACTAGCTCATATTAACTAAAACCATTAATTTTAACACTTAATTAAACACTGGAGGATAATTTAATTAAATTATGATAGTTTATGGTGCAATTTGTTACAATTAATATATTAGGGAGAAGATTGCAATAACAACTAAAGATTAAGGTGGAAAAGTGCAAAATCCCCAAAAATCTTTTTTAAACTCTTATAAAATACTTAATTTGTTTCAACATAACAAAAGCCCTTATAAGGTGGTTAGGGTTTGGAGGAAAATTTCAAGAGTTAGCATCCTTTGGGTGTAAATCCAACACCCATGCCACCTAAGTGAAAGTAGGTCCTAGGCAGTTCCCCAATCACATAGACTGTATTGGAACCTGAATGAACAAATTTCCAATCTACCCATATAGACTTAACCTCAGTTTTGAGAAGAGGGAAAGAAAATTTCAAGTCTTGAGCTAGATTTCCATAAAACTGAGATGAGAGAATGTTAGAATCATGGCTACCTTGAAACTTTTTTCTTTTTGCGAAAAGCCTTCCCTGCATGCTTCTTGAGCTCCCTCTCTTGGCCCCTCTCAAAACCCTTTGATTTTTCACAAATAGAGCCTTTATTTATAAACCAAAATCGGGTAGACCGGTTTTGGTCTATGAAATTGACCTCAAATACAAAACTATTTCACTGGGAATCTACTAGGGTTTAATTTATTCTCTTCAAGCCATTGATTTGTGTCAAATCATCTTGTGGTGATCTTGGTGTGAATTAATTCTTTAAGGTTCATAACTCTAATTCTCTACCCAAAGAGTAAGAATGACAATTCTCTCCTCTAACAAAAAATTTGTCCTCGGGTTGATTTTCGATAGGCCATGAATATCCAAATAGCAAAGTGGCTACTCAAGAAAATACTTCTATCTTATAATCCATATCAATTCCGGTACTTATTTTCCAGTTATTAGTTGCTTAACATAATTTCCTTTTTCGTACACCTGTACTATCTTTGTGGTCATTACTCTCACAACAACTCTATTTCTTGAATCACTCTATATATATCCTATCTTTTTTTATTTTGGAGTCATTACTTACTTATTCCTTGTGTTTTGTTAGCGCCTCAGTAATTATATTAAATAGTTCTAATGTGATTGTCCTATCCACTTTCGAACTAATTCATTTCCTTACTACTCATTCCCCTTTTGTCTTGAATTAACATACACCAATGTTATTATTGAATCATTAAACACAACTGAATTTGCATAAAGCTTGGTAACACATAAAAAACCATAACATTGATCTTGCTTGTCATTTATAACACCACAAGTTAGGGATTACATAAAACGCCCTTTCGTCACAACGTATTAATTTCAAGCTATCCATAACCCACTACATGGCATTTTCATTGCGTTATATACTTAAAATACCCAAACATAATCCAAAAACAGAGTCTTTACTTACCATATCATAACTTTCCTAGCATATTGGATTCATTTTACATAAATTATCACATTTACTACATCAAAACATAGTAAAAACATACTTGTCAACCAAGGTTGTCAAGATCATAATCTAGACCTAAGATCGGCCAAGGAGCCGGAAAGATTGAATTGTAAGATCGAATCATGGATTGTAATTAAGATCCTACCGCTTTTGACCAAAATTATTAAAAAATAAATATATATAGTTATATAAAATTGACAAATAAAGCACGTAATACTATTGAATTAGCAAAATACATTTACAACACAAGTAACAAGTATCAAAAGTCATAAGTTTCCATACATTATCACAAGTCATGAGCCTAAAAATTAAAAAAAGATTAACACAACAATAATTCACAATACAATAAGTTTGAAATAATCATGATCAATAATCCATTTCATCCATATCATCATCCTCATCATCTTCCATGAGTTCACCCATATCACTGTTAATAGCATTAGTATCATCCAATGGGTAATTGAATTCCTCATCATCTTCACGAATTTCTAAATTATCAACAGAGGCATGGCTTCCCAATCCTACATCCTCCGCTTCTTGAATTTCATGAACTTCGTCATCTTTTCCATCTTCTTATTCATGATAAGTGTATGATCTTACATAATTTTTGTTTAAATTTCTCTATATTTATTTTTTTTTCTTGATAATTTTGGGTATTTATTACTCTTTTGTGTTTTATAAGAATTTTAGAAGCAAAGAAATAAAATGGAGACAAAAAGCCATAAATTCGCTTATTTTAAACAAAGGGGCTGCAGCTGGAAAGTAGGATAATAGCACAAGGGTAGGGTAATACTACCCTACCGCCCACACAAGTGGGCGGTAGGATATTTTTAAAAAATTTTTTTTATAATTTTTTTGATTTTTTTTTAAAATTTTTTTTATTTTTTAAAATTAATAAATTAAATTTTATATCATAAATTTTTTTTAAAATTTTTGAAAATGCTTTTGTATTTTTTGTAGAATTTTTTAAGTTATAAATGAATAGTAAAAAAAATTATAGATGAATAGTAATAGAGATGTAAAAAAAATATAAGAAAAAATAAAAAAATATTTTAAAAAATTCTGAAAAAAATATATAAGATAAAAAATACTTAATTATTTTTAAAAAGTAAAAAAATTTTTAAAAAAAAATAAAAAATAAAAAAAAGAATGGGTGGTAGGATAGAGTTTTCTCAAAAGTAAATAACTTCCACCAAAGGAGCAAGAAAGTCAACTAGTAGGAAGAAGGAGGGGCAAAAATGTGAAACAAAAAATGAGAAATCTGAAATACACAACATCATAATGTAGCATCTGCGGGAGAACACAATATACCTCATACTGGACGACGTCGTATAAAAGGTAGCTGCTAGGGCACTCAGGAAATACACAGTAGCTGAAAGGAAAATTAGGAGAAGCTCGATGATGTCATGTGGCCACCTGTTGGAGTACTACACTCGGATAAAAATACAAAGCTGAGAGAAAAGGAGACACAAAATATCAGCGGCTGGAACAAAGGACTACAGAGGAACCCGAGAGCTTGAGAACCAAAACAACAGTGAACGAAAAAATTACCAGAAAACCCAACATAACTAAGAGGGAGTTTCATATTATTAGTTGAGAGCACCATCATCTATTGGAAAATGAAGAAACAGCAGCGTGAAATAAAGGAGCCAAGAAGAATGTAAGGAAGACGACCAGCTGGAAGGAGAAGCTGCCATAGCCAATCCTCATCCCATAAGTTTTCTTTCCTTTTTTCTTTTTGTTTCTTTTGATGAATCTGTTGTTGAATCTGTTGAATATGTGTGGCTAATTTCCCTCTTTGTTAAAAGTGATTTCAAAACCCTAGACATAAATTTTGGTTAATTTTATGGTATAATATTTCATGTTTCTATTGGAATTGTTGATATCCTTCTGTTATATTGTTAATAAAGATTGCTATTTTGTTTGTTTGAGTGCACAATTGAATGAGCATGATGGTAATCTAATTGTTAGGCTAGGATTTTGATCCGTATTTGTCAAGATTTTCTATCCACAAGTAGCAAATTTGATAGAAGATTATGGGATATTTTCAATTGATTGTATGAAGAATATAACTCAAGATTAATATGTTTATTTCTTGATTATATGTTTATTTCTTGAATCAATCTATATCTTTCTTGATTAATTCCTTTCATTAAATTAGATTTAGAGAGCTTATTTTAGGTCATTTAATGGAAAGATATTAAGTGAATAGCTTGTTTTGCTTAAAGACAAAGTAAGGATAAATCAAGATAATCAAGCTTGTGATTATTCTAGGGTTGTTAATTTCAAAAGAAAGTGAAAGATAAATCTGATTATTAGCTATATTCATGTCTAGAGGTGGACAATGATTCCTTAACCATGTTTCTCATCTTATTTCAAATTTTTTTATTTTTTTTAACTTATAATTTTCTATTGTTTTTATTTATTTAGTTTGCATTTTAATTCAATTCCAAACCCCCCATAATTTGTTGTAGTCTTATTTATTGTGTTATTAGTTTAGTGTGCATTTGAGTCAATAACATATTAATTAAGAAAACACCTCTAAGGGAATGACCCTTGCTTACCACTCTACTCAATGACAATATCTTTTACAAGGATTTAATTTGATACTCCTTTTGGATCCTATCAATTTTGGCGTCGTTTTGTTGGGCATTGTTTACCTTAATTTATTTTTTATTTGTTTTGTTTTCTATTTTAGTGTGTCTTATAATTAATTTTAGTTTATATTTGAATGTCTAAATTTACTACAGAAGCAATATATCAAAAGCTTAAAAGAATTTTGGAATACACATCATCTAGTCGTAGACCAACCCACTTGAGCAAGAAAAGATGGCAATGAACAATCAAACACTAAAGGATTTGGCTACACTAACTCTAGATCAACCTCTATGCATTGAATAGCCCCAACTTGAGGTTACTTTTGAGCTCAAATCAGGCATGATCCACTTCTTACTAACTGTCCATGGTTTTGTGGGGGTAAGATCCAAACAAGCATCTTAGGGAATTCCTTATAGTTTACTTAACTACGAAACCAACCAATATCTTTAAGAGAAAGTTAAGCGGGGAGACTTTCCATTCTCCTTAGCAAATGGTGCAAAGGAGTGGCTCCTTTATTTACCATCTTGTACCCTTACCACATGGAATGAGATGAAGACTCTTTCTTGAGAAGTATTTCCCTACATCAAAGGCCGCAAACAATAGGAAAGAAATATGTGGTATTCGATAGCAAAATAGGGAGAGTTTATATGAATATTAGGATAGATATAAGAGGTTATGTGCATTTTGCCCTCATATCCAAATCAATGAGCAGCTCCTAATTCAATACTTCTATAAGTGAATCATGTAAATAGAGATGAGTATGATGGATACCATAAGTGGAAGAGCTTTAATAGACAAGACACCTATGCAAGCAACCAATTTAATAGCTAATATGATGGCTAATTCATAGCAGTTTAGCACTTTATTTGAATTGCCATCAAGGAGGGTGAATGAGGTTGGTGTTTCATTCAACATTGAGCAATAACTTGCCAACCTTATATTCTTAGTTCAACAAATGGCTTTGGGTACTATTTAACAAGCAAAGAAGTATGGAGTGTACTCTATGGTTAGTCATGCAATTGATATATGTCCATCTTTGCAAGAGGACAATTTAATGCAATCAAATGATTTAGGTGGGTTTCAAGGACAGTAAGGGTTTCAAAGAAAAAAAATATGACCCTTTCTCTGACACTTACAATATTTAATGGAGGGATTATCCTAACTTCATCTATTCAGGAAATTACTCATAAGCTAGACCTAGTCATGCACTTGGTTTCACTCAACCGATGCTGTAACAACCATATCAACCTTAGCCACAATCCATTTCACCATTCATTCCTCAAAACTCAGGCAAATCTCTATAAGATATAGTCAAATCTCTTGCTACAAGCACTTTGCAATTTCAACAGGAAACAAGGACGACTATACAAAATTTGGAGACTCAAGTAAGCCAATTGGCCAGTATTGTAGGCTGATTAGAGGCACAAGGATCAGGGAAATTTCCATTCCAAACTATGATCAACCAAGAGAGATTGCTAATGACTTAACCTTAAGGATTGGGAAACAACATGAGGATGCACCAAAAGAGCAAGAGAGTCAGTGGGTAAAACAAAACAACAAAAATAATTAGGTCTTGAAAAAGATGAAGCCACGACTCTCGTTTAAAGTTCTTCTATGCCTACAGTAATCTCAAAGGTTCCTATTTCTACTAATGTTCCTTCTCCATCTTTTCCAAGCAGGTTTGCAAAGTCTTAGAAGTGGAACATGAAAAAGAAAATTTTGAAACTTTTCGAAAAGTCTAAGTGAACTACTTCTTTTGGATGCCATTCAACAAGTCCTACATTATGCAAAGTTTCTTAAAGAATTATGCACTACCAAGAGTAAGCTAAGCGGAGATGAGATGATAAGTGTAGTCTAGAATGCCTCCGCTGTTTTGCAAAGAAAGTCCAACCAAAATGTAAAGATTTAGGAAGCTTCACCATACCCTACACAATTGGTTACACAAGGTTTGAAAGAACTATGCTAGATTTAGGAGCATCTATTAATGTCATGTCGTATTCCATTTATGCTTCTTTAAATATTGGCCTACTTAAGGAAACTGGTGTAGTTATTCAACTTGCTAATCGATCTAATGCCTATCCAAAGGGAGTTTTGGAAGATGTTTTAGTGAAGGTGAATAAACTAGTTTTCCCAATGTATTTCTATGTTCTTGAGATGCAGGATGATTCATCCCCTATGCCGACGCCATTGCTCTTAGGGAGACTATTCATGAAAATTGCTCGAACCAAAATAAATGTCCATGATGGGATCCTCATCGTGGAATTTCACGGTGAGGTCATATGCTTCTATATCTTTGAAGCAATGAGGTATGCGAGTGATTTACATTCTTGTTTTTCATATGATTACTTGATTCTTTAGTGCAGCAACTCTTTGAGTTAACTAGAAAGCATGCTTTATAAGTCACCATCAATAAGAGCCTTGAACCAAAAAATTCCACAAATTTGAACAGCGATGTACAATTGTGTGAATTGGAGGGGGTCATGGCATATCTAGAATCATTGCCAAAAATGCCAAACAAGTATAATGTTTCTTTTATATCTTTGCCTTCGACTAATAAGAAACGTTTACCATTTGTGGTAAAGAAATTCTTATACTCAATGCCCTACGTATTTGTACATCTACTATAATCTTACTATATCAGCTTCACATGAACTCTCCAAGTTTGACTAGTGGTGTTTTCTCAATTAGAACTTCAAACCTCAGCAACGAAGCCTCAATTTGATTGCTTTCAAAGTGGGAAACGCATTAATATATCTTCTTGCAGTATAGTGGAAAGTATTTTGTTTTTATGAGTAATGGTCGTTTTCCCATAGCGGATTGGGTTTAGTTGATTTATTACCAAAGAAATTAATAAATCAATGTTTGAAATGTAAATGGGGGTTTTGGTGAGAACAATGGTACTTAAAGTAAAGGTGAAAGTTAATATGAGCAATATAACCAAAAAACACAACAAACAACAAGAACATTAGAATAAGATGAGAATTATGGTTGAAGATTCACTCTTCTTCATTGAACACCAGCAAGTGATCATAGACAATCACCCATTATGATTATAAACATGCTAATGTTCTTATCTCTCTGTCCTGACTACTAACTGTAGTCTGTAGATAATAACAAGCTCAGCTATCCCAATATTTCCTTAGTTATTCAATAAATAGAAGAACGCCCCCTACTTACTCACTATTCAATGAACAACCTAGAAAACGCTTCCTAGATTTAATCCAATGAAAACTTCAAGATGAGAAAGATAGGTTAATCTAAACAACAATATCAAACGCTTAGATTATTTAACCTATGTTATGCTTCACATCATAGCTTTCAAGGAATTGGACATCCCTAACCACTACAAATTACTACTTGTGAATAAGAGAATCAAACTATTACGTATTCAATCATTTATCTTAGGTTTAGATGATTACCTATCTCATTTAGTTGGTCACCCAAACAAAACCAAGCAATAATCATGAACAAATCAAGTAGAAGAACCTAAACAACCATTGAAGAGAAGTTGAATAACATTATCAATGAATTTAATCAAAAAATCATGTCCAAGGCATTGATTTCACTCGTAACCAAGGGGATTTAGCCTTTTAACATCAAAAAATTATCCAATACAACATTCAAATCCAAGAAACTTCAGAAAATACAAAGAGAATAAAGAAAAGATGAAGAGAAAACTCTTTGAAGAACTCCACGCAGATGAATTTTCTTCGAAATCACTCCCTTCGGCCTTCCTCTTGCTATCATCCTTTCTTATAATATTTTTCCCTGGTTCCCCAATGTTAGAATGTGTTAAATAAAGTGGGAGATATGTTTTTAAATGAATCAGCGTGCGCGATATGGCCTTGGCTCCTCAGCGCTGTAGTGCCCAGCCCTCGAAAATGGATTTGGGGATTTCATCACTAGGCTCCACAACACTCTGGTAACATACATCACAAGCTATGGCGCTGGCCATCCAATGCCGTAGCGCTGGGCCCTAGGTGGTCTGGCGATGTTTTCTGAGAGTCGCAACTTTATCTTAGAGTGTCAGGGAGCTGAACTCTAGAGTCTGAAGCTATTTTTCTTCAATTTTGAGTGTCGTGGGTGCCGAGGCGCTGGAACTTCTGACTTTGACCCGAAAATAAGTATTTTGAACCAATTTCCACATAGACTTGCTTCCACATTGTTTCAAAACATGCTTAACTTGAATCACTTCTCATAATTGAATTTTCACTTCAAAACACCTACAAAACATAAAACAACGCTAAGAACACAAGAAACTCAAGAACAAAGCAATTAAATGTAAGAGAATTTAACATAAAAATATGACAAAATAAGCACTTATCAACTATGATGAGAAATGTGTCTGTGAAAAAGAAAAAAACTATTATTGCTCTATTTTTCTTTAAATCTATTCAAGCCAAAACTCTTGAAATCCTTGTTTTAGAAAATATCTTTTCTTGATTTTTGAGATAATCTTTTTGCATCTAGAACATTTGCATTTGTTATGTGATATTTCATCTTTTTGATGTTATAACTTTATCATATTTTTGCATGATTAATTCTTGATATCATATTTTTCTTTACTACTTTGTATGCCCCATGATTGTTTATGATGCTAATATGTTTCACTAAAAGAGCAAGCAGAGACTTCTAAATAGACCTTAAAGCCTTCAGTGTCTAGTTCAAATCATTTAAGAAATCATCATGATTTATATGATATTACCATTTATGATACATAAGTTGTTCCCCAAATGTTTTTGATGATGTCAAAGGGGGATAGATAATGGATTAATATGCAATAATATGCCAATGAGCTTGAATATATATTAATATGCTGAATATGCCAAAGGGGGAAAGAAATATACACTTCTCTAATTGTGTTTAAAATGAAATATAAAAGGGGAGAAGTAGCAACAATTAAGATACATAAGAGAAGTATATATTTTTCTAAACATGCTTACAGTGAACTATCTATGCTTCTCTATATATAACAAAGTATTTAAAGTGTGAAGGCAGAATTTGGTGTTATAAAAAGTTACTTAACAGACAAGCAAGCTACCCTATCGAAAAGAGATCAATAAGAAGGAAACACACAAATTGAGGGGGTGCTTGAAAGAAAGGCAAAGAAAGACCAAGCACATATTAAGAGGGAGTTTCTCAATACTTTTAAAGCTTACATTTGACTTGATATTTATGCATATTATTGAATTAGTTGTCATCATCAAAAAGGGGGAGAATGTTGGGAAAATATTATATGAAATATGTTTTTGATGAGCCAACTAAGTTTAGATTAATCAAGTCAAAGTTAATAAAGAGAAACCAGAAAAATGGGAAATGGTATAAGGCACACAAAGATAAACACATTACATAGAAAATGAACTAGGAAGAGAAATAATAGTAATTCAGGTGTTAAGAAAATATCTTGTGTAAAATGATTTTGTTGTGCCAGCTAATTTCTTAAGGGAAAAAGGAAAGGTTAAAGTGCGAGTTTACTGAAGTATGGTTTTTCAAGAGCAAGTAGCAATGCATAAGAAATGAGCAAGAAAAACAGGATAACAAAATAATAATATTTTTGTCAAAACATTGTAGCTAGTTTGAAGTAACTGTATCTGGTTTAAACTGAAATGAAGAAGCTGCTAAGATGGAATGTCTGATTTTGTTTTGTCTTCAAAAGAACAAACACCTTGTAGAAGCCTTTTTTAAAAGTCAAAATGGGATAATATATTTTATTCAAAAATGTTCCTTTGAAAAAATAGTTATTTGCAAATTTAAAGCTAGCTTGTGTAGATCAAAATTTCAGAAGATAAACTTTGTAGCAGAACTAGAAAGCAATGTACGAAGTTTCAAAAATGGAGAATTAAAAATCAAGGAAAAAGAGATCAAACTCTACATCAACGGCCATGAAGCTCTCATTTGTACAATCAATGGAATCAATGGCTATAAAGCTTACTATAGAATAATCATTCTTCCAATGGCTAGTGGAGCACAATGTCTACATCTTTAATTATAAATAGCCATCTCCATCTCTACTATAAGTGAAGCCATGTAGAGAGAAGAAAAGAAGTCGTGAAGAAGAAAAGGGAAATGGATATTTAAAGGCTGTCTTGGTGTGCTTATTTCTTAGAGATAAATACCCTCAATTGAGCTTTACTAGTTTAGTTTCCTTGAGGGAGCTTACTTGAGTTAATCCAAATCTTGTTGTTAGAGGTTTGCTAGGTTCAACTTGAAAAAAAAATTAGTGTTGTTTTGCTAGATTCTCGTTTGAGCAAAATCTAGTAGCTATATGGTTGCCCATGAGGGTTGAAAAAGTTGAGAGCTTGAGCCTGTGTTAGAGTTTTGCTAGGTTCTTGAGTGGAAAAACCTAGTGGTTGAGAGGTTACCCAAGGTAGTAGTAAAAAGCTATGAGTGCTTGAGCCTGTGATTGAGTTTGGTTGGGTTCTTAGGAAAAACTCAATGAGAAAGTAGGTTAACCAAGGTGTAAGTTGTAAAAGTTGTGATAACTTGTTCCTGTAATTTGTTAATACTCTTATGGTGAAAATTCCTTTACTTTGCACTTGGAGAGTGGACATAGGATGTGAGATTTGTTGGATATGAATCACTATACATCTTAATGTGATTCTCCCTTGCTCTCATCTCTCGTTTATTTACACTTCCTCAAAGTTTTTTTGATTTGGTAGTTCAAAGTATCTTTTAACATTAAGTTCAATACTTTTCTTCAACTTAAAACATTATTTGGTGAACTTTATCCTTGATCATATCATTTTAAAAATCTCTAACACGCATTTTAATCTTTTACATTACAAAGTTTGTGAATCTTTCAATTAAAATTTGTTTGCATAAGTCTTTGAAAAAGGAGCAACCAAGCTTTCTGGTTACTCATTTAAAAAAGTTTTTCTACTTACTCGAAAAAGCTTTTAAATCTTAAAGCACCAATTCAACCCCCTTTTTGGGTGCTCAATCTTATTTGAACAAACATGAGTGACAAATGATACTTCCATGACTTTGTGATGTACAACCACTTAAGATGATCCTAGAAACTCCATGATCCACTAATATGGCTCTAGCAGGGGCATGCCCTAAGTAACCCTCTAATCTGTCTAAACCTATGCCTCTCCCCCTATGTCAATGTCCAAGGGCTGCATAAG
Source organism: Ceratonia siliqua (assembly GCA_034509205.1). Classification (NCBI taxonomy): domain Eukaryota; kingdom Viridiplantae; phylum Streptophyta; class Magnoliopsida; order Fabales; family Fabaceae; genus Ceratonia; species Ceratonia siliqua. The sequence goes on from JASKGM010094847.1 coordinate 29,966, forward strand.
AGTGAACTCATCCAAGAAAATGTTCTTATTCTTGACTTGAGTAAACAAGATCAACGGATTGGCGAATGAAACTTGCAAGTTAGCATAGAACAAATGCACTAATATAATATAAATGGGCTCCACCATGGTCAATGTTTCCACCTATACACATCCTTAACCGGTCCCAAGATTCCAACCTAATTGTATGTGAGCACTGTTTGCTTGTGGATTGTCCTACCACACAAGATTTCTCACTTAGAGTCTAGGGTTTAATATGGTCCCTTCATTTCATTCATTTATGTCAAATCATCTTATGGTAACCTCAGTGTGCATCCAACTCTTTAAGGTTCATAATTTTAATTCTCCACCCAAAAAGTGGGTATGATAAATTAATGCCAGTATCAATTAAAATTAAACTTACTCCATTAAATAACTTCATCCAAGATGTGATTTTCAACAACAAAAAATCATCGTTTAATTTTCATACTCAAAAATTTTTATACTAATTCGAAATTATTTTATATTTTATTAATACATCATAAAATTAACTTACAATATAAATGTATATGAAACTTTCAACTATTTGGTTACAAAATTATTATATTATTTTTCTAATATTTGGTATGGAAGATTACCATGTTGATATTACATGTGAAATTTTAAAAAGATCGAATAACAATAAAACATATGATCAAATAGTTTATTATTTATTATATTTAAACATTATATTGTATGTTAATTATCAATGTGATACAAAACGAATTTGGATTAAATACAATTTTGTGTATATGATCTTCATAATATGAATTTTTAATCCGATGGTGGATTTTGTGAAATTCATCTTATACTACAAAGTTATATGATAGTGTAAGACTATTTTGATTAACACTAGTGTCAATTAATTCATTATATATATATATGTGTGTGTGTGTGTGTGTGTGTGTTCCCATAAACTATAGAGGGGTATTGGTGCCTGGCTTTGCATGTATTAATGTTATTAATAGATTGAGTGTGAACTAATACTAGCCATACATTAAAAATTACCTATCACCTACTCAACCCACTAATAAACACTATTCATCATTTTCTCTTTGACATTCTTTATGCACTTCTTTCATGTTCAAGCTTGGAGCTTCACCTTAAAAACAAGAGAACAAGAAGTCTCAAGAACCATCATTGGAATCTTTGGTTTGCTACATGACAATTAGAGGTGTTCATGGGTTAGGTATATCTATGGATATACCTAGCCCAACCTATTAAATTAACTACCCATATCTAATTAAAGAAATATTACAAGCCTATCCTAACAAATCAGATTTAAGTTTGTTACAATTGGACACTATCCAGATACCCAACACGATTGTAAGGTGAGTAATGGTCAAGGAAGAAAGCGAGCTCTAGAAATTATATGAATTGCGAGGGGAACTAGAGCTACAGGTCCAATAGGTAATTTATTTGAATTTTGATGGCACTGGGAGCCACTGCGGTACTACCACTAGTTGACTGGTAGAGTTGAAATTGGATGGATGTTTTTATTAGTAAAAACAAAAGGTAATAAAAGAGTATAATATAATTATTATTTTCTTAAAAATAAACTTTGATATATATTTTATAAAAACTTCTTTGTTGATATTTTAAATTTATCTAAAATATTAAAACGAATAAATATAGTATTTTAAAAATAATTTAAATTAAATTATTTCAAAAAAAATTTGTATACAGTATTTTACAATAATAATGCACATAATTATTAAATTTTGCAATTTTTTAATAAGTGTTTAAAATATTATTTATGTATTGAATATTTTAACTTTGAAAGTTTAAGTTTTCATTCTCCTCCAAACATTGTACCTCTATTAACAACTTTTAAATTTGTTAATTATTTATGTATTGAATATTAGTAAAATACTTGATTTATTAATAATTTTTTTAATATTTGTAGCTAACTTGAGGGATGAGACTAAAAGATTATAATCGAGTAATGATAATGACAATAACATTGAAGTACAAGATCTAAGCTTTTAAGGTGAGATCATCTTGATATACTTGATTATCATTTAGACTTGTATATTTCTTATTATCTATGATTTTGCAATTATTTTTATGTTCCAAAAAGTATTGTTATTATTATTGTATTAAAACATTGATTCCATTTACAAAAATGAAACAAAAAAATAAACTAGTATAATAGGTCAAAATCATGATTTACCCTTAGGCTTAGGCAAAGCCTAGCCCATGAATGTAGGCCAAATTTAAGATGGGCTTGGGCTTAGGCTTGGGCTTAAGTCCACACACATAGATCTACTACGCTTATACCCAAGCTCAGTTCAACATGGCCCATGAATAGGTATAATGGCAATATTCAGATTATTTCAAATATATTTTCCTTTGCCATTCTTTCTTCACTTCTTCATGGTCAGCTTCTATTGAAAACAAAAGAGAACCGACAATTATAACATATGTTATCGAAATCTCTAGTTTGCTACTTGAAAATGTTCATTTTATTTTATCTTTAGCTGGAAGTTGAGAAACATTCATCTCAATTTTTCTTCTTCCTAATCATGGTCTTTGTATCCTTCAAAAATTTGTGGCAATTCACTGAAAAAAAAAGATAGAAATTGTGTTACAAGTGTAAGGATTCAGTGTAAATAAGTGTTTATTTTGGTCAACTAATGGGCTTTGATTTGATGAAATTCATGGATAAATGTTTGAATATCCAATCTTATAACTAAATCCCAATTCTGTTAGCACTGAACACCAATCCCAAAATTTTGAAATTTGTTGTCCCTTTTACTCGTTGGGTGGGTGAAATTATGTGCATTTGTTTGTTGGAGGATGCATGATCAACAAACAATCTTTGTTGGTTAATTAATAAGCTTTAATTTGGTGGAATTCAACAAAAAATTGACTAAAACCTCAATATTAAAATAAATCCCCAATCAATTAACATTTAATTATCAAAACATCCACACTCGTTCCCTAATTTTTTAAGTTCGTTGTCTCTTTTACTTGTTGGGTAGGTGATATTGCATGTCTTGGTTTATTAGAGGAAGCATGATCAATAAACCTTCTTCGTTTGTCAACTAATGGGCCTTGATTTGGTGGACTTCATCAAGAAATGACTAAAATTCAAATGTCACAATTAAATTCCCGATCCATTAAACACTGAATCTCCTTAGAATTAACACTGAATCACTACTTGCAAATTTTTGAAGTTTGTTATTCTTTTTGTTGACTTGGTTTCACCCCATGAATATAATATCTTTTCTTTTCTATCCTTACCTTGGTGAATGTGTTTGCTGCACATCAGCCTGCTTAAGCTACGTCCAGTTACTCTGCATGTGAAGCTCTCTCTACATGTAAAGTATCTTAACTGTCTGAAGAGCTCTTTTCAAGATTCATCTCTAGAAAGCATTATCTTCAGGGATCATTTTCCTTTTCATCTAAGCATACCTTCTGTCCACTTTGATATTGGTGTTTTATATAGGAAGTCAGATAGTTTTCTCCATTGTTTTGTTTCTTTCCTATTCTTTATTCTTTTTAGCTTTTCCGTTATATAATAGAGCAACGCTCTTTATATTTAAGCTTTCGCTTCAATCGAAAACAAAAGTTTTCTAGTTTATTCATAAATTTTATATAGTATCAGAGTAGTTTTGATTTCACTTCATGTCATTCTGCTTCTAAGGAAATGAAACACCAGGAACTTGCACCAAGTGCTTCAAAAACGATCCCTGTTTCAAGTATGGATGCAGATTCCCCAAACTATGTTTACCCCTCCAATAACCCATGGTAGACATTTGTCAGCGAGCCTCTCCTTGATGGAAATTATGAGTTGTGGGTAAAGAGCTTGAAGATTGCTCTTTTTGCCAAAAATAATATTGGTTTTGTTTTTGGTTCCCTCACCAAACCACCAGCCAACTCTCTATATCTATGCCAATGGCTCCACTACGATGTGTTAGTCACTAGTTGGCTTACAAGTGCGATGGAGAAGGAGGTTAAAAACAACATTATTTATACTGAAATGGCAAGGAAGATTTGGGTCGACCTTTAAGAGCGCTTCAGAAAGGAATGCACACTAGAGCTTATGAGCTCAAACATGATATCAGTTTGCTGCACTAGGAGAAAACCATTGTCAACGCCTACTATACCAAGTTGAGAGCCCTTTGGGATTAACTTGACTCCATTGCTCCACTACCTAAATGCACATGTGGTGTGCAGAAAGAGTACATAACAATGCATGACAAAGACAAACTCTGAATTTCTAATGGGGCTTAACACCATCTTTGCAACAGTCAGAACCCAAATTTTTAGTATCTCTTCTCATCCAAGCCTCAATCATGCCTATCACATGGTTGTTGAGGAGGCCCAAGAAAGAAAAATTGCTAGGATAAGAAAAACAGTGGTTGAAGTTGCTGCTTTTCAAGCCCAAACCAAACGCACTGACATGGAAGCAAGTGAAGGAAGAATGGAAGATAAGAGAGAGAAACTTACGTGTGCCCATTACAACAAGCCTGGACATTCAAAGGATACAGTTTTGAGTTAATAGGCTATTCTTCAACTTAGATCGTGAAGGGAAGAAGGAGAAAAACCATGCAACAAGTGAACAGAAGAATGGACCGAGAGTTGCCCAAGTTACCACCGAAGTCAGTCTTATTCCTGGTTTCACTCAATCTCAGCTTACTCATCTCATGGAATTTCTGAATATGGAAGCTAATACATAAACTCAGGTCAGCGGTTCTAGTATTGCAAAGGCAAACATGGGTGCATTGGAAAGCATGGCTAGTAAGGCATATGACAGAATTTTCTGGATTATTGATTCAAGTGCCACTGAACATTTCACTCACCATCATGATTTGTTGGAAGACAAACAAGAAGTTATGGATGTTGCCCCTTTGAAAATACCCAAAGGAGAGAATATACCCGTGAAGAATATTAGAAAATTAGCCTTCCCAATGGAATGAAATTAAATAATGTGTTGAGTATTTCAAATTTCAAATGCAACTTATTGTCAGTCAGTAAATTAACTAAGGAATTTAACTGTGCCATAACTTTTGTTGCCAATTGTTGTGTATTGTAGGATGTAGCTACGCAGAAGCTTATTAGACTGGGTAGAAAACATAATGGCCTATACTGTCTTGAACCGGTAGAAGGAGTAAGGACATCTTTTACAGTAAACAAAGTGGGTGATCTAGAACTCTAGCATAAAAGACTTGGTCATACATCTAGTACTAAGATTCAACACATTAAGTTAAATTCTAACAGTGCTTTTGACCATTTTGTGCCACACTGTGACTTTTGTATAAGGGCTAAACAAACCAGACTGCCTTCTGTTAGCACAATCAAATCTGGTTCTTGTTTTGATTACACTGTGATATATTGGGGCACTATAGGACACCCTTATTTACAGGTGCACATTATTTTCTGTCCATTTTTTTATGATTATAGAATAAGAGTCTAGGTTTATTTAATGAAGTATAAGTCTAAAGTAGCTCGTTATCTGCTTATGTTTTGTAACATGGTAAAAATGAAATTTCAAAATAAGGTTAAGCAAATAAAAACGTCATAGACTGAGTTTCAATCAAACCACATGGTCAAGTATTATGAGTAAAATGGTAGTTTTCTTCAAACTTCCGACACAGACACACCTCAGCAAAATAGAGTCATTGAAAGGAAACACAGACACATTCTGGAAGTAGCTCGGGCCCTAAGATTTCAAGTAGGATTACCTATAAAATTACGGGGGGAATGCACCTGCACAACAGTTTATCTGTTACCATCTAGAGTCATTGGGAACAAGATCCCTTATAAACTCTTAATGGGACACAAGCCATCATATCATCACCTAAGAGTCTTTAGATGTAAAAGCTTATACTTATGACAATGGCAAGATGAAGGACGAGTTTGGTGAAAAGGAAAGATCATGCATTTTTGTTGGCTACTTGAACGGACAAAAAGGCTCCGTGTCTATGACATATAGAAAGATACAGTCTACACCTCTAGAGACATTAATTTGGTCTCATTTTGATGATGGAATCCCAATTGGAACCATGAAAGCCACGCTTGATGCCACTAGCGAGCATGGTAATCACAGTTCAACTGACATCATGGACCGGTAATTATCACCAAGCCCAACCCAAATGAGAACTTGGATACATGTGGACCAGTGGATGAAGTATGCTGTGATTTACGTAACTAGGTTTCAGGTATTGGGCCATGCCTCCAACGCAGCAACTTTTTGAACAAAGCACTAAAATCCAATCCCACTTGCTCCACTAAGCACGATCAACTCAACCTGGACGAGTTCATGAGGGGAGATGGGTCAACTAGAGAAAGGGTCTCCAATTCACATGAGCCCATATTTAATGAAGCACTCGTGGAGCCCAACCATGAAGAACCTGTTAACCAAGCACCCGGCCAACGTGCTCGTCGCAATATAGTCTAGCCTTCACACTTAGAGGGTTTTGAAGTTAATATTCCCTCTTTGTTATATGCAACCCATGATGCCCATTCTTCTACAGTTAACACTATTGTTTACTCGCTGTCCAAAAATCTCTCATCAAAGATTTTCTTCTACACATAAGGCGTTCCTTGATGCAGTATCTACTCACAATGAACCACACACTTTTTTCGGAAGCCATTAAAAGTGGACACCAGTAGACAGCTATTCCAAGCCTTAAAGGGATAACGGTACTTGGACTTTAGAAAAACTTCCTCCTGGGAAGAAAGCTATTGGGTCCAAATGGGTTTATAAAATTAAGTATAAACCAAATGTAGACATCGAACGGTACAAGGCCATATTGGTTGCAAAGGGATATACTTAAGTTGAAGGGGTTGATTTCCATGAAACATTTGCACCAATAGAAAAACTTATCACTGTCTGATGTCTTCTCACTGTGACAGTAAAGAAAGGATAGGAAATTCATCAACATGATGTAAACAATGTCTTTTTGCATGGAGACTTAGATGAAGAGGTCTACATGCAAACACCACAAGGTTTTGCTAAAAAATGGGAGACAAGAGTTTGTCACTCAAGAAAATCCATATATGGCCTTAAGCAAGCTTCGCATAATTGATACCACAAATTTACCATTGCCTTGCTCAGTCTTGGGTTCCAGTAGTCTAAAGCAGATCATTCCATATTCATCTTCCATTTTAATGGAACCTTTGTTACTACATTAATATATGTTGATGACATTGTTCTTGCAGGAAACAACACACAAAAAATACAAGGAGTGAAGAAATACCTTAATGATACTTTAGTATCAAAGATTTAGGCCCCTTAAAATACTTATTAGGAATAGAAGTTGCTAGGTCCCCACAGGGTGTTGTTCTCAGTCAACACAAATACACCGTTGATATCTTAGAAGAATGTGGCTTTTAGGGATATTGCCCCTGCAACTTTCCAATGGAGCATAATCACGTTCTACGTATTGACAGTAAGTGTCATGTAGTTAATGCCTCATGGTACAAATGCTTAGTGGGCCGCTTACTCTATCTTACTATCACGAGACCTGACATCATGTATGCAGTAAACATCCTTAGTTAGTTTGTCAGTACACTGAAACAAGAAAATATGCATGCTGCAGAACGTGTGTTGAGATATCTGAAGTAGACTCCAAGATAAGGTATTATGTTATAAACCACAGGGGATCTGACTTTATAGGCCTATTGCGATGCAGACTAGGGTGGATATCTTGTAACACAACATTCTAGGACTGGATATTTTATCTTACTTGGTGGTTTGCCCATCTAATGGAGAACGAAGAAGCAATCCCTTTTTGCTCGATCCTCTGCAGAAGCAAAATATAAAGCCATGGCAGCAACCACCAGTGAGATCATTTAGCTACAATGGCTTTTGAAGGATTTACAAGCACTGCAATCGGGACCCACAACTCTTTACTGCAACAATTAAGCTACTTTACACATAACTACAAGCCCAGTGTTTCCTGAATGCATTAAACATGTAGAGATGGATTGTAATTTTGTTCGCGAACGAGTTCAGTCGAACGAGATTTTTCCTACCAAGATTTGGACTGGTGATCAACTTGCTGATGTTCTCACCAAGGCCCTGGATCAAGACAAATTTTCCTCATTAATAGCCAAGTGTAGTGTTGTTGATATCTACCATCCAACTTGAAAGGGAGTGTGTACTTGGTTTAACCCCATGAATATAATATCTTTTCTATCCTTACCTTGGTGAACGTGTTTGCTGCATGTCAGCCTACTTAAGTTACATCTAACTACTCTACATGTGAAGCTCTCCCTACATGCAAAGTACCTTAGCTGTCCGAAGAGCTCTTTACAATGTTCATCTCCAGAAAGTCTTATCTTCATGGATCATTTCCCTTTTCATCTAAGCATATCTTTTGTCCACTTGGATATTGGTGTTTTATATAGGAAGTCAGACAACTTTCTTTATTGTTTTGTTTCTTTCCTAATCTTTATCTTTTTAGTTTTTCATTGTATAATATCTCTTTGTATTTAAGCTTCCACTTCAATCGAATATAAAAGTTTTTCAATTTATTCACAAATTTTACACTTTTTGCTTGTTGGGTGGGTGATATTGTGTGCTTTCATTTATTGGAGGATCCATGATCAAATAAGCTCTCGGTTGATCAATTAACAAGCCTTTATTCGGTAAAATTCACCAAAAAAAGTGACTAAATCCCCAATTTGTTAACATTAAATCCTCAAAATATCAACAAGTAAAATTCTTAGTTCTAAACTTTTGAAATATGTTGTTCCCTTTGCTCATTGGATGGGTGATATTGTGTGTTTTAATTTGTTAGAGGATGCATAGTTGAATCCCCTATCTCGTAACTAAATACACTAACACTAAATCTCCTATTCCAAAATTGTTAAGTTCGTTGTCCCTTTTGCTTGTTAGATGGATGATATTGTGTGCCATCATTAGTTTGAGGATGCATGATCAAACAATTCCAGCTTAGTTTGTCAATTGAAAAAAAAAAAAAAAAAAAGCTTCTTGATAGCTAATTGCTGGACATTGAAAATCAATTATAGATGTTGTATGTCAAACCAATTGGTAAAAAGTACTGATACCCTTGTAAAGAATGAGTAGCAAAAACCTGTTAACAATCTTTACATTTTATAAACCAAAAAATCATCTTCTCCTTTAAAACACAATCAATGTTGATATTTTAGCTATTTCATTTGAAAGACACAATAAATGTGCGTTCATATTTATTGTGCTTTTCAAATGAAATAATCAAAATTTTCTTACATTTACTATATCTTTTAAAGGGAGAAGAATTATTTTTTTATCAATAAATTGTAGAAATTGCAATAGAAGATTAAGGGTGCGTTTGTTTCTCCTTCTAAAAGAGGGGAAGGCATTTTGTTTAAAAAATGAGGTATTAAGGGGCATTCGATTTTCTTTTTGTTAGAAGAAGTTGATAGAAAAGAATATTTTTTCCTTTTAGGAGAAATAAAATTTTTTGACTTTTTTAGAAGAAGATTGAGATTTTTCTAATTCAAAAGTCCTTCACATTTATTACTTCCAAACGCAAAACAGCTTATCCTTCTATAAAAGATTTTTTTAAAGAACATCTGAATAGACCATAATAATTCCATGTGCATACGTACATGCATGCGTACATGCATGCATACACGCGCGCGCGCACACACACACACACGCATGCACGCGCGCGTACACACACACACATATATATATACCGTATCTTATAAAAAGAATGATTTATTACGAAAGATGAAGTTAATGATCCTTGAATTAAAAATGAATAGAGATTAAAATACTCATTAAAAATGTCACTCATGTAACTTTTAATGGTTGTTTTAATCTTAGTTATTCATTTTTTATCCAATAGTCATTAACTACTCTCACCTTTTATAATAAACCACTACTCTCATAAGATATGTTTTAACTTTCATCCTAGGAAGAAGACTCAACGTCGAAAACTTCTACTCTCCCCAAAGGGAACTCTACTACTTCGGTAATTAGTTATTTTCTGGTCAACAGATAGTCAAATCTTAAATGTAACTAGTTCTTAGGTCAACAGATAGTCAAGTCTTAAATGTAACTAGTTCTTAGTGTCATGAGCTCATCATCTTGCTCTGAGATCCACACTCAATTTTGTTTTAAAAATTGGTATTTCTTAGTCTTCATGTAAAATAAAATTCCAATGTAAAGAGATTTCTTGAATATTAATATAAGCTGTAGCTATTACAGCATCACATTAAAGTAAACCAAACAGAGCCATAAAACTTGAATATGAGACACAGATTACCCAACTAACTGTCTTCTAACTTACGCAATTTAATAGCCACGATTAGGGAAAAGGTTAAATCATCCACTCACTAAGAAAACGATTGTCCTGCTCTATCAAAGCTTTCTTCTGCTGTTAATGCCCGTTTAACAAGCACATGGTCTGGGTGTGAAAGTTTCAATTGGCTGCAAAACAATAACGACCAAACATTAATAGAAAAATGTTTTAAAATAGGAGCCAAAATTTCATTTTTCAGCCACATGCCTGATTGGTATGGCAGCATTGAATAGAAAAATAAGATAAACTAAGCTTTTTGTCCTGATTTATTTACTATTTTTTTCCTCAGCACACAAATGATATAGACAAAAATTCTTGACACAAGCAAATTCTGTATGCAATCACTACTTTTACGTGCACAAGACTTTAAATGCAAGAAAATTGCAAAATGTGAATACTGAACAGTAAACAGTAAACAGTTCGCATGAAAAAATAATTTTCTAAGCGAGGCACACTACAAACAGGGTGATATACATGGCACTATATTGAAGCAAACAATAAATAACCATAACACAGGAATAAGCTAATTTAGAAAAGGATAAAAGTCAATGTCTCAAAGAAGCATACTGAGAGACAGTCAACCGTAAAGGTGGAAAAAGAGTTTCATATTTCACAAGTCAGGAAGCAAAGAAATAGGTGATTGACCATCAAACCTCATTTAAAAAACCAGTTAATAGATCATCCAACCTATTTAAAACAGAAATCAGAGCGTAAATAGAAATGTATTCTTGATGTCTATATAAGGCCATTATGCTATCCCTCAGACCCCCTACTTTAAGGATCCAACTCTACTGCTTTGAAATATAATAACTAGACAAAACCAGTATAAACTCAAAGGCGGTATAGACCTGAAGGGGAATTCATATAAATAAGGCTTCTGAATAGTGCCTCAGGAAATGCTTTGAAGAAAGTCAAAAGCACTGAATTCTTTAATGACCATCTTCAAACTCTCAGTCAAAATTGTTAACTCAATTAACCAATTACAACCATCTAACACATAAGGGTTATAAATGCCTCTTAACCCATGATTAGGGATTCCAGTAAGACATTCCAATCACAAATGTTCCTGGGTGACCCTGACTCATATAAAGGGGATAAGACCTGATTTAGAATTTAGGAATTTAGGAATTTAATAACAATTTTTTAAAGGAAATATTAAAAGATCTGGCCAGCCTATGGATGATGTTACATCATGCTAGGGTTTCAATTAAGACATGCAATAAAGAAATATTACAGACAGGTGAGAGAGGAAAAAGGGAAGACACAAATAGGTGTCACTGGTCATATAGCAAAATACCTCAGATGCCTCTAATGATGTTGGATCCAGCAAACCAAGAAAATAAATTTTAACCATTGTTTATCAGATCTATCTTATTCTCAGATTTGAAAGATTGGTTGAAAGGTGTGAGACCAGTCCAATGATCAGTTATAATGATGGCGATGAAAGAATCGTTCCAACAGTCACCTGAAAGATTTGGAAGATGGTTTGCCTAGATGAAGACAGCAAACAACCAGATTGGCTAGAGTTTCAGGATCCCTGGCATCCTGCATAAATCACCAAAAATTTCTTCAATATCTACAAGATTTAAAATGAAAAAGACCCATAATGGCCACTTCAATATAGCTAAATGGTTTGAGAAAACACAGCTACAGGAGAAGGGTGGGAGATTCAAGATTCAGTTAAAAACGGAAGCTTCAATTAAAATTGATAAATTATTTAAAATTTGGAGGAAATAATCCAAATTAGAATTAATACTAATAGTGGATAGATTATCAATGCTTTCTGTCTTGTCAAATCTAGAAATGAATATAAAAATAGAACCAGGTCTACATATCAGCACTGCTTCAAAAAGCTACTATAGTGATTATCTTAAACATGCCTTGTTTAGTGCTTCCACCAACAGAGTTTCAGCTTCGTCAAAGTTCCCCATGTGCATGCAGCAAACAGCCTTACCATTTAAGAGCAAACTGGTTGACTGATACCTCTCAGATAAATCTTGGAAGATAAGATATGCTTCCTGGATCTTGGAGCCACCCTAATTAAAAAGGAATAACGTGTTTTACTTAGCTTCCTTCTCCCCAACCAAAAAAAAAAGACAAAAATAGTTACTCATTTTCTACTAGGGGTGAACAAAATTTGGTATACCACCGCCAAATTTAACCATGCATTGGCAAGTTGGGTTAGTGTATGATCCTCATCAATCTGTTGCATGACCCTGAGTTGTCTCTCTGCATAATCCGACCTATGCATCTTAATAAATATTTGGACATTTAAGGCATGCCTGAAAATCCAGATAAAGTAGAGTCAGGGTCAGCATGAGAAACTTCCACAACGCACTAACAGAATCATTTGTTCTTCCATGTAGTACTTAATATGTGGGTAATATATTTAGAGATTATAAGGATAAATTATCAATATCAAAGTTCCTTGGCCATAGAAAAAGCAACACAGGCAAAACACTTCAGTTTGCTTATATATTAGAGCTTCAATACAAAAAAAGACAACAGCAATAAGGCCAGAGACAAAGAGCAAAGCTTATGAATATTCAAAAGAAGCCACTACAACACTTCTCTCACAAGTTAGTTCTTACTTCAGATATCTGAAAACAAAAGATTCTTAATTGAATTTTCAAAGACTCAAAGCACAAATATGACATACTAGCCACATAGCTAAGCAACAAATAGCATAAGTTGCAGCTTTGTCGAGTCAGAAGGAAGCACATTAATTGAAAAGCACAATTGATTTGCTGCTTACTTTTAGGATTATAATTTAATGTCTGTATACTGTAGTAAGAATTTCATTCATAAAAGCTGGAAGTCAATGTCTAAAAGGTCCTATAGAATCGGTAATTTAATGAAACACTTGGAAAATTTTGATCTCTGGCGATCTTATGAGCACTGTAAGAGAAAAGAAAAATATTAGAGATCACAGAAGGTACGAAAAGGAAAAAGTCTTGGGCTGCCATAAAGCAAGAGGAGGAGAATGATACACGGGCTGGCGGAAGGGATGCAAACAGTAAAATTTCACTACAGGGAATTTGCTTCAAAGTTACTGTTCAATGCCCAGTTAGAAGGACAAAATTTTATGATGCATCTTTTAAAATAATGACTATGGCATGTCCTCACCATAGTAAGATGCTATCACATTTTTCGTTATAACTTTTATCTCTGCCTATAATTGTAAAACAATAAAACCACGATTCTGCAGCATCAGTGTTTCACCATCCATTACCACGTCTCACTCTTGCTTGAGCAATATTGGTTATACATTGTAGTTGTCAAAACACAAACAGCAAGGCAAAGGTTTATTTCATCACAACAAAAACAAGAGAGGAGAGACATTGGAAGAGAGGACTTTCTCCAATTTTGCCTTATAGCTATCTCCAAGCATTAACATTCAACCTTCTTGTTAAGACATGAACCCTACTTAACTTTCAAGCATTGGCTCACTCAAAATCAAAATGTCATCAAGTATTTTCATTAGCTTGTTTCACATTTTCTAAGCATTTCAAAGGGAAAGCAGCCTTCAAATTGATCCCTATTTATATATCCAGTTTTGCCATATAGCTATCTCCAACCATTCACAAGCAACGACTTTGTTAAGGCATGAACCCTACTTAACTTTAAACTAGTTTCAAGTATTGACTCAATCATAAGCAAAATATCATCAAGAATTTTCATTAGCTTGTTTCACATTTTTCTAAGCATTCCAAAGGAACATCAGCCTTCAGATTGATCCCTCTTTACAGAATTTTTAATGCAAATTAACAGTAAGCTAATTGGAGGACCAAGGTAGTTATCACTTCTCAGTACTCACTAGTCAATGATGCAACAAAAGTTTTCTTTATTACTATTTGATGTTTGGCTAAATTCAAAAAAAACGTTTGGTTTTCCTAAATGAAGAAACCAGACTATCTATCTGGTACAACATCACTACGTACGGCAGTAAAAAATAACCAAGGGAAAATGATGACCTAAGAATGATAACAGATTTGACCAAAACAAATGCAGGGAAATCATCACTACTTTTGGCATCAAACATGGATTGCCGTACCAAAAATATCAATCACTGATGCAAAATAAACATAATTAGCTAGTAGATTAAAGACTACACCTTTGTCCATAGAATGGGCTATATATGCATTCATATGAATTTAAATCGTGGTAGGGAATATAGAAAAGAAATAAAAGCAAACATTAAGCCCAAACAGCATACAGCTCCATGGTGCCTCCAGAATTAGTGTGTTTGAGGGCCTCATTGTAGTTCTGTTCATGCATGAATACGATCCCAGCAATCAACCTCAAAGTAGAGTTGTTTCCAATTGCAGGATCTTCCAACCACTCCTCTAGACTCGAGATCGTAGATTCCTGCACACATCAATAGCCATAACAGATGTAAGCCCAAATCAGATCAAACTGAGATCTCAAACGCAAAAACCAAGAAACAAAACGGTATAACAAAATCTATAGCAGAATATGAATTAATAATATTTAACTAAAGTATGTACGATCTTAAAACCCAACCTTGTTTTCAGGGCTCGAGAAATAGAGAGCTAGCAATTTAACTGCCTGGAGTGGCGTCGCACCCGAGGCATCGATCTCACTGATTACAAACTGAAGAAGAAAACCCAATTGAGATCAGGGAGGGATTTTTACGATAAAATCATCAAATATCAGAAAATGAAGAGATGCAGAAATTCAGAGGAAATGGAATACCTGTAATTGACCAAGGGCGATGTAACAGCGATGAACGAGACAGTCTCGCTCGATGGCGTCGTCTGGGGAGAGATTGTTAACGTCGCTGCTGTTAATGGCGGCCTGGTAGGCACCCAAGTAGAAGTTGTTTCGAAGATTGAACAAGTGGTCAGGTGTAGCCATGGATTCAATCGGATCTGGCTGCAGATGTGAGAAGGAAGAGTTAAGAGGGGAGGAGACCGACTTCACACGCTGGCAATTGTTTTCCTTGTAAACGAACTAATAACGCCTTTCAACCAAGACAGACGGGGTCCAAATAATAATGCTGCGGTTTGAATAAGTTTTTTTTTCAAGAAAAAAAAAATTAGTTTGAATATAAAAATTGTTTTCAAAAGATAATTATTAATTTTTTTTAAAAAAAATTAATACAAAATCGAATAGATCGCTATTTTGAGTGAAGGTTTACTTCAAAAGAAATTTTTATAAACATTTTTAATAAAAAAATTTTATTTTATTAAAAATATAAGTGTCACATGGGTTATTTTTTATTTTATAAAATATTATTATTTTATAAATAATTTGGAAATAATTCATTAAAAATTATATAAATTTTTTTCTTATATTTAAATCACATGAAACACTTTCTTTTGTGGGATTAAAGTTGGTAATGCAACAATGGTGGCGAGAAGAGTGTTGGTTGGGATTTGGATTCGATTCTTTTTAGGATCGATCCTTTTCTCTTGATCGTAGTCTTTTAAAAATTGGACGACCACAATCAAACCACGTTATTAATAAAAAAATATCTAATAAAAAAATTATCACCTCTCCCATT
Organism: Ceratonia siliqua; assembly: GCA_034509205.1. Taxonomy (NCBI): domain Eukaryota; kingdom Viridiplantae; phylum Streptophyta; class Magnoliopsida; order Fabales; family Fabaceae; genus Ceratonia; species Ceratonia siliqua. Next base: position 45,773 of record JASKGM010094847.1, read on the forward strand.
TTTCTTTTCATTTCAGCCAAGGACCAGATTGAGTTTTGATGCCTTATATCCAACAGAATCAACTGTTGGACAATGGTAGTTAGTTTTCAAACTAATTGGATAAATAGTCATAATGTTTCATCATAAAAGTTGTGTCTAT
>JASKGM010094858.1:2482-12940 GCA_034509205.1 Ceratonia siliqua
ATTCTGATAAAAATATACCTGTTTGTTTAGACTTATAGAAAAAGGATAAGTCAATGAGAAAACCTCTTATAAGGAGATAAGGAGAAAAATAAAAAGAGAGATAAACTTTTATCTCTAAAATTGTCTATCCTTCTTCAAAAGTCCTTCTTAATTACTGCATCCAAAAACAAAATAATTTCTCCTTAAAAAAAAAGTCTTTCCTCCTACAGAAGCAGGAGAAAAGACATTATTTGCTAAGCCCAAATAAACAGGCCCTAAATTTGATCATTTTTTTTGAATTTACATCAGCTTCACATAACAAACCCACTCGTTTCTTGACATTTTATTATTAATTATTATATTTAAATATAACATAATTAATAGAGAAAATTATATCAACCTCTGTTTTACCTTATATTACACTCACAAAAAGCATTTTAAACATATAAATTATTTAACTAAAATTAAATTTAAATTTTGGTTAAGTAGTAGTCTTTTTTTAGCTTTCAGAAAATATCTGCATATATTTTCATAATACATAGAATACAAGCAGTTTATTTTTTTTTAAAACCAAATATCTATCCCCTTTGTGATTGAAGATTCTTGAACTTTATCTGGTCTGATGGTTAAATCTGACCCAAACCTTAAAGATCGAGCAAATGGCAGTTTACAAACAGATAGTCAATGTCCTCATTTTCATGCATACATACAGTGCAAGTTGTTTCTATATTCCTTTGATATTTAGCTAAATTTATTTTAGTAGGCAGGCAGGGAAATAAGAAATGTAAGCTTGTGTTCCGCTAAAAGGAAACACTAGAAGAAATTATTTGATATCCTTTTGATACTGTATAAACACCAGATTGGTTACATCCCCAAGATAATTTGTCATTAGAATATGAACTAAAGGGATAGGTAGTCTAATAATTTGTTGAGAAATCAAATTACTATAAATTTGATTTACTAAAGAAGTATTCCTTCTATACTCATTAGGAACGAAAAGATCTTGAACACGCTGAATACCTTGAAGAGGGGAATGAGAAGGTTTCCACCAATAAGCATTATCTAAGGGAATATCATAACTCGAGCCAATATTCCAGTGAAGATGTTTGGTGATAATTGTCGGGTTTTAATTATTTAAAGATTATTAATAATATGGATTAACATTAATAAGTTATTAGAATTTAATGGGTTTATAAAGAATATTAATTTGTGAGTATTATGTGTATATAGCACTAGATCAATTTATAAATATTGTAGTGGGTTGGTAAATAAATAATTTATGATGGGTTTGACTATTTATTATTTACCACTAGAGAATTTTCTACTCTCATATGATATTTATATATATGGTTTCCCATTATGCCATGTGTGACTTTGATTTTTGAGTATCATATAGATATTAGCTTTCTCTTATGTTTCCCTTTTCGGTCTCAGAGTGTTTGTGTCTCGCATCCATTCTTCTTTTCAACTCATTTTGTAGTCCCCTCGATCTGGTGGGTCTAAACTAGCATGGATCCAACTCGTTGGAATTTACATATCTCTACTCATCAAGCATGCTGTAGGTATGATTGAGTATTATTTTTGCCTTCAAATGGTATCAATGCCTACTTAATCATATCTATAACTATTTGTGTATGGGTGAACTTTTTTTTTTTCACTTTGTTTAAAGCTGTTTTGAGAGTTATTGTCATGGATCTTTGTCTTATTTTACGATTCTATGGTCGTCTTTCCTTGTTCACGTTTTCTCAAAATCTTTTTGGGCCAAAACTCTTGACTCTTTCTTCATAAAAGCTAATTATGCAATGTGATAGATTCGTGAAAAACACTTCTTTTGGCACAAAAAATTGCAAGTTTTGAAGCTATTTTGAAGTGGATTGGGCGACGGGTTAGGAATTGGATCAAAAGATCCGAGTTGCAGACCCAATGGAGGAAGAAGATGACCCAACCAAGTATGGTTCAAGCCCATGCATGATCTTGACCCCTGATTTCTCCTTTTTGTTCCACTCTCTGAGCACTACCGATTGGGAATTTTTTGGGTATTTTTCCAGCACTAGAAATAATTTTATTAATTTTGAAAAGACTTGAAAATGTTGGAAATATACTATGCTCTCAAATTTTGGATATGAAATATTTTGTGTAAGTTCCCAATATGTTTTGACATAAACCTATATGTGTTACTCTCTCTGGTATTTTGTTTTGATTTTGAATTAATTTGAGTTCCATTAATTCCCATTTATAACTTAAAATAAATTGTAAACTCAATTTGGGAATCCGGTATTTTGTTTTGGTACTCAATTGTTGATTGATACTTTTTTGTATAGTTAAATTGATAATTGAATTTTGTATGGCCGTGTACTCACCTATCGTGGGATTGATTATACAAAATGTTAAATTATACATTTTATGTAATATTGGATTCTAATATATGACTATGTTGGTAATGATTATACCCTATTAGATAATAGTCAATATGATTTTTTGATGATGGAATTATGTTAATTGAATTATTTACCCTATCGGTATTAAAATTTTGTGGCATAATGTTTCATATTTATTTTAAATATTTGATTTTTAATTTTGGTTTTGGACCCTTAGGCGAAATCATGATAAATGAGAATTTTTAGTTCAAAGGCTTGATTAGCTGTGCAAAGAGAAAATTATTTATCATTTGAGGGCATGATAATATTGTGTTACATGCATGTTAAGTGTTTTCCTATGAAACTTTGCCAGGTTCCTTGCCTATGCAAGAATCTATGGATTTGTATCTAACTATTTCTAATTTGAATTTGGCCTTAAGAGAAGAAAAGCCTGCTGCAATTTCTGATACTTTTTCTATTGCTAAGAGCACTTTTTTTGAAAAGTGGGAACACTCAAATAGGGTCTGTTTGATGGTTATAAAATATACCATAAAGAAATCCATTAGCGTGAGTATTCCATAGACTAATAATGTCAAACAATTTCTAAAAATCAATTGGTGAGAAATTTATGAAATTTGACAAAGCCAAAAAGGATCAATATCTCTTTGTTAGAGAATACCAAATATGATGGAATATCTGGTGTGCATGAACATATCATGAAATTGGTTCATCATTACAATAAATTGAAATATTTAAAAGTCGATCTGGATGACAGTTATTTGAATTGGAAAGTTTTACAATCTCTTCCACTGCAGTTTGATGTTCTCAAAACATCTTACAATACTCATAAGGATGAGTGGACCATCAATGAGATGATTGCTATAGTCACTCAAGAAGAAGTCTATAAAGAAGGGTAGCTCTCAACACTCAGTTTGTTGCTTCTGTGTCCAACAATAAAAATGAGAAAAAGTTTTCTAAGAGTGACAAGGACAAACATCATTCTAATAAGAAGAAAGGAAAGAGGCCTGTATTGGAGTCAAATAAAAAGTATTTCAAAGGAAAATATACTTATTGTAAGAAATTTGGTCATAAAATGGTAGATTGCTTAATCCTTAAGAACAAAAGAGAAAGAATGTACTTCTCTAGCCGTGGTTTGTTTTGAGTCAAATATTGTTGATGTTTCTTGTGATACTTGCTGGTTAAACTCTAGTGCAACTATTCATGTTATGAATTCATTATAGGAATTCATAAGTCTAATGAAACCAAGTAGAGCAGAGTCAATAATCTCAGTGGAAAATGGAGCTAAAGTACTAGTAGAAGAGATATGAGTTGTTTCTTTGCAATTATCTTCTGGACATAAGTTAGAACTAAGATATGTTAATTATGTACCTTCTATGAGAAGGAATTTGATTTTCATTTCAGTTTTAGACAAATGTAGCTATACTTTGGAATTTGGTAATGGAAAACTTGTTATCTATTACAATTCTACTGTGGTTGATTCAGGTGTTTTGTGTAATGGTTTGTACATGTTGAATTTGGATTGTGTGTTTGTTAATTCAGTTGTGGCATAAACGCTTGGGGCACATTTCTAGAGATAGAATTGAGAGATTGATCAAGCAGGATGTTTTGTATGATTTGAATTTCTCTGATTTTGATACTTATGTTGATTATATTAAGGGTATTTAAACACTGGATTTTGTCCAGGCAAAAAAAAAATAATAATAAATAATGAAAAACAAAAATAAATAAATAAACAAAAATATATATTAACAATAAAAATTGTCATTAAAAAAATGAATGAAAAAGGAAGGTAAAAAAAATTTATTAAAATTAATTAAAATAAAAACAAAAAAATCAAATAAAAAAAACAACAAACAAAAAGAAACAAAAGCCCAAATCTCTTTTTTTTCTGGCAGCCCAACAGGGAGAGTCCAACTCAATTTCATCAGTCCATACCCACCTAGCCTATACCAGGATCCATCTTGACCCATCTCCAACCGGGTAACCCACGGTTCTCCTCTGATTCCCCCAATTATCCTCTGCTTTCCCCGTATCTCTTTCCCTCTGCACTCCTGCGTTTCTCTACGTCCATGGCTCTACTTTTCTCTCTATCCACCCCACGCCTCTGCTCACCTTATCTTTTGTCTCCCTGCCTCGCGCCGCTGCGAACGGATCAGCAGCACCCATGCGCGACAAGGCCAACCCACGTTCACCGGATTTCCAACTAGAGCACGAGGATATTGTCCCCTCTTCGGTTATAAATGAGGCCAAGGGTTCAGAATGAAAAGGGGACGGCTAAAAAAGGGATGAATCAGAGGGGGTTTGGGATTCTGATTTTGATTCACGGTTTTAGGGGCGTTTTCTGAAACTCACGAGGGGTATTAAGGGATTTTCGGGATTACACAGAGCAAACCATGAAATCAATAGACCCGAGGGGAGAAAGCCAACGAATAAAAACAGAGGAATACTAAGAATCGCATGACCAAGAAGAAAAACCCGAGGAGACAGAGGAGAGCTCTTGAAAGTGAAAGTTGAGAGCCAGAGATAGAATCAATTAGTTTACAATACAGTTTTCTGGCATCCAATATAGTTTGGGGTTTGTCTCCTTCAGGAAGGTAAAATACATCTCTGTCATGTATTTTATGTAAACCCAGTTGGCTTTGCATTTTAGCTATATTTTCCATGAATCTGAGGCCATATCTTTGAGGCTATTTTGCTTTGGTATCACACTTCTGATGAACAAACCATGGGTTTTAATTGTTATCTCAATCAGTTTTTAACATATGAGAATTTGGATTTAGTTTATAAAGAGGTGTTTCTCTCTAGATAACTCTTGAATTCGTCACTTATTGGAATGTAATGTCAGAAATGGTAAACTCTGAGTGGGGATCCCATAACTTGAAAGTTTGTCATCCTCTTATAATATGAAATTTGATTTGAATATGGATGGTGCAGTTTATAGCATTTTGTGAGATGTTTTTATCACTTTGCCATTGTTTAGACATTGAGGTTATAGTATTAAGTTCATCTCTCACCCTGTCTGTGTTATGTGAGATAAATGGGTGTTTATGTTTATTGTGTAAGGCTTCCCAAAATACATTTTTGTCCTGCTTAATACTTGGAATCAGGTAGGATATACCTTGTTCTGATTGGATATTCGTTGCTGTAGTATAGGATTAACGAAGATTTGCCTACTACTTTGCATTTTAATGCCTCCTGTGGGTTTTAGTCATAGAGTTTCCTATATCCTTCTTTAACAAGATTTGGCTTGGTATGAGATTTGCTTTTTTAATAGGGTCCATAGCTTGGTTCCTAGAACACACACTTATGACAAGACCTTGTTGTTATTTACATAATGGATAGGATGAGTCATTTTGTGTGTGTTATATAGGAATTCTTAGTGAAGTTTACACACGAAAGTTTCTCCTGCAACTTTGGGGAATGCTTGATGAGAAAGAACCATTTATTCATGATAAACTTTGGGGTTATATATGATTTCCACGTGTGATTCTGGTTTGGTTGTCATTATCATATTAGTTTTGGAGTCAATAGCATAACAAAATCAAGTAGGTCAAAGGGGTGGTGGAATTTAATTTTATTAGTTAACCATGACGTGAGAGGTGCTTATTCCTTTGAAATAATGGTACTTAATGCTAGTTTGTAAAACCTAACAGTTGCCATTTGATCCCTCAGGCCTTTATGGGATATTTGATTCCATATTCTCCAATTCAAATTTTAATAAGAGTTTCAAAGATCCATGTAAATTAATTTTAAAGGTTTCAAAGGCCTATCAGCAAATTTTAGAGTTTAAAAATGGGTTCAACAGCCAATCGAAATTTAAAAGGAGGAAGAAAGGGTTTCAAGGGATTTAATAAATGATATTAAAAAAAAAAAGGGATTTCAAAGGGGCTCAATTAAATGCTTTAATTGGGGATCCAATAATTGAGAATCAGTTAGAAATTTGACTTCAACCACCAATACCTCAAAATTTGAGTTTTAACTCCAATACTTTCAAAAATCTAAGTTTGGTCCTCAACATTTTTCATAATACCATTTTGACCCTCAATCTTTCAAGAATTATATTTTGGCCCCATTATTTATATAAATTACATTTTGGCCCCTATATTTATAAAAATTACATCTTGTCGCAATGACTCAATTTTCAAAGGACTTTTAGTAGGAGTTTGCCTTTTCCAAAGCCCTAATCTTCGTGGCATCCAGTGGAGTCACAAACTCCCCAATGTCCTAAGATCTCACGAACTTTCAGTGGGAGTTCATCTTCCCCGAGGTCCCATTTTTTTTTTCTAGACTTTCAGTGAAATTTTATTTTCCCAAAGTCTCAATTCTGTCGGACATTCAGTGGAGGTATATTCTTCCCAATGTTCCATTCCTAATTCATTTTTTAGGCTTTAAGTGGAATTATATGTTTCCCTAATGTCCTATCATTCTCCAGTCTAAGATCATATATCTCGCCTAATCAACTTAATCAAATATCCAAATTATTTCGAACTACGTCGACCTTGATCCCTTTCGGGGTACGTAGGCACTTACTTGGCAAGGCAAGTCTAGTTATTTATTTTTTCGTCTTTGTCCATTATTATTTCATTAATAAAAATGAGCAATTTAAATATAGTAAAATTATTAAGTACAAATAATTTAGGGTAACCATCCTTAAGGATGGACGTTGTAGGGTGCCTAACACCTTCCCTACGCGTAATTAGACTCCAGAACTCTTCCTTTGGTTTCGAAGGCCAGTTTTCCCTTCTTTTTTTAGGATCCCAATTATCCTTCTAATTAATTGGTGGCAACTCCATTTTTCTCTGCGTCTTCCCTTACGCGCCTAAAAGTCATAAAACGATGGCTTTTTCACCGACCGTCACGTTGTGACAGTAAACTTACTGCAAAAGCTAGAAAGGAAGGGGCAAATAAATGTTCTAATGTACTGGAGCTGATTCACACTGATATATGTGGATCTATTATAATGACGGCTATGGGTGGTTTTAAGTACTTTATTACCTTCACTGATGATTATTCCAGATTTAGGTGGATTAGTCTTCTTCAAGAAAAATATAGTTCCTTGGATGCCTTCTAAACATTTAATGTTGCAATTGAATTGAAAATAGGTAAAAAGATTAAATGTGTGAAATTTTATAGAGGTGGTGAGTATTATGGTAGATATGATGAAACTGGAAGAAATTTAGGGCCTTTTGCTAAGTTCCTTCAGGAATGTGGAATAGAAGCTTATTACACTATGCCAAGCACTCCTGAGTAAAATGGGATTGCTGAAAGGTGAAATCACACCCTTTTAGATATGGTGAGGTGTATTGAGTCATTCATCGTTGCCTGAATTCTTATGGAGTGATGCTATAAGAAAGACTATGTATATTTTGAATCAAGTGCCTAGCAAATATGTGCCTAAAACTCCTTATGAGCTTATGACTGGTAAAAGGCCCAGTTTAAGGCATTTTCATGTGTGGGGTTATAAGGCAGAAATAAGGAAGTTAGATCTCAAGACCGTGAGTGGTTATTTCATTGACTATTATACTAGCTCTAAAGGTAGTAGGTTTTATTGTCCTTGTTAGTGAATTAGACCATGCAATTTTCTTTGAAGATGGTGTGAATACTGGGAGTTAAACGCCACATATCATCACTCTTAGAGAAGAACAAGTTACTATTTCACTACCTACACATTCATCTATGATAGATGAGGTATTTCCTGTGGATCTCAATGTTAATCAAACTTTTTTTAAGAATGTTGTTTTACCGACACCATTGGAGGATAATCAACAGCAAGCAGTTGTAGAAGAGATTCCTTTGAGGATATCTCAAAGAGTACATAAATTTATTATTTCATATGATTATGTGGTGTATCTTCAAGAGCATGATTTTGACTTAGGCGTTGACTCTGATCCTGTTTCTCTTCAAGATGCTATTTCTGGTTCTAAAGCCTCTGAATGGATGAGTGCTATGTAAGATAAGTTAGCCTCCATCTCTTGTAATGGCGTTTGAGACCTTATAAAATTACCAGGTGCTGCAAACTAGTTGGTTGTGAATGGGTCTTTAAGACCAAACGTTGCTCAAATGGTGAAATTGAAAGATACAAAGCCAGATTAGTAGCTAAAGGCTATAACCAATGGAAGGGCATTGATTATAAGGAAACTTTTTCACCAGTTTCTACTAAAGATGCTTTCTGAGCAGTTATGGCTTTGGTTGCTCATTTCAATTTGGAACTTTATCAAACGAATGTTCAAACTACTTTCTTGAATGGGGAGTTGTATGAATATGTTTATATGGTTCAGCCTCATGGTTTTGTTGAAAATAGGAAAGAACACTTAGTGTGTAAATTGAAGAAATTCATTTATGGTTTGAAATAGGCCTCTAGACAATGGTATTTGACATATGATGAGGTAATCACTTCTTTTGGCTTCAAAGAAAACATTGCAAATCAATGTATTTATCTAAAAATGAGTAGGAGCCAATTTATAATTCTTGTGTTATATGTTGATAATATACTTGTTGCTAGTAATCGTGTTAGACTCTTGAATGAGACAAAAGAAATGCTATCTGGACATTTTGATATGAAGGGTCTTGGTGATGCTTCTTTTGTTCTAGGTATTGAAATTTACCATGATAGATTTCGTGACATTCTCATATTGTCTCAAAGGGGTTACATTGAGAAAATTCTTAAGAAGTTTAACATGCATTCTTGTTCTTCCTATGTTGCACTTGTTTAAAAAGGTGACAAGTTCTTTAAATCACAATGTCCTCAAAATGATAAGGAAATAGCTTACATGGAAGAGGTCCTATATGCTTCTGCTGTTCGTAGCTTGATGTATGCTCAAGTTTGTACCCGCCTTGATATTGTTTTTGTTGTTAATGTTTTGGGGAGATATTTGAGTAGTCCAGGTCATAATCATTGGAAAGCTATGAAGAAAGTCATGAGGTATTTGCAGGATACCAAGGACTACATGTTGGCTTATAAGAAGTTTGAATATCTTGAAGTCACAGGTTATTCTGATTATGATTTTGCTGGCTGCCACGATGACAGAAAATCTACTTCTAGTTATATTTTTATGATGGATGGAAGAGCTGTTTCCTAGAAAAATGTTAAACAAACACTCAGCTACTTCAACCCTGGAAGTAGAGTATGTTGCATGCTATAAGGCTACTCGCCAAGCTGTATGGTTGAAACATTTGATTTCTGGCCTTCATGCTGTGGAGAGCATATATAGACCATTGACTATTTTATTGCGACAATATTGCTACTATATCTTTCTCTCATAATAATAAGAGTTTTGCTCATTCGAAGCATTTTGATATAAAGTACCTATTTGTTAAAGAGAAAGTTCAAAGTTTTGAAACTCGAGTTGAGCACATTACCACGAGTCACATGTTGGCAAATCCATTAACAAAAGGCTTCATTATTACAGTCTTTCAAGACCATATAATTGATATGGGCTTAATTACATCCTTTGATGTTTTGGCTTAGTGAGAGCATGGACTTATGTATATGATGGCTATGTATTTCAAGATACTGGTGGATCACTTTTGTTGCCATATGATGTAATTATTTATTAATGACAGTAAGGTATGATTATCATTTTGTTGTATCTCTTATAGCATCCTTAGAATGCTTGAACTAATTGAATGTGAACTGCATATGTATGTTGTTATAATTAATTATGCTTTCCTTGTTAAACATTTCATATTTGAGTTCTAGATATGAGATGAGTTTATTGACATATATGATAATTTATCCCTATTGGATACGTTTCCTGCATATTCAAAGGCTTATGTCTTATATTTAGATCATTGGTCAAAATATGTTTGGCTTGCAATTAATATTCCTATTATAGCCATATTAATCCTTTCGTTTCTAATAACTAACTAATGATATTCAAGTAGAAGAATGTCGAATTTTAATTATTTAAATATTAATTATGTGAATTAACATTAAGAATTTATTTAGAATTTAATGGGATTATAAAGGATATTAATTTGTCATTATTATGTATGTCACAACGTGACGGCCGGTGAAATAGCCATCATTTTATGACTTTGAGCGCGTGAGGGAAAACGCAGAGAAAATTTGGAGTCGCCACCAATTAATTAGAAGGATAAT
>JASKGM010094880.1:0-12939 GCA_034509205.1 Ceratonia siliqua
AATTTTCAATTTGCACAGTTTTGCCATTTTGTTTATTCCTGATGGCTAACTATTGTTATCAAAGTCAAGTAAGGGGAGGTTGAAACAATATGAAGGTGGAAATTTTTTTCAACAGCTATATGTATTATGGATTACTTTGACAGTAGAGGTGTTTTTCATATAAAGGTGTGTGTCTTATGTCATACATGTATCTTTGGTTATTTATTTTCATTTTTTGGGGCGGGGGATGGGTAGTGGACATTTCAAGGTCTCTAATTATTTTAAATTATGCATTGTAAGAGAAATTTCATTATTTTTAGGAGGGAATATACTTAGATAATGAAGAGAAAAATAAACAGAAAAAAAAAATGTTTGCAGCTTGACAATTTGTTACTGGATGGTAATGAAGTGCTTAAAATATCAGATTTTGGATTCAATGCACTGCCTCATCTGCTTAATAAAATTCTTCTTTTTATGTGATTGTATGCTATAGATTGTAGGCCTCTTTTATGTCTGTTGTGGATAGCCATGGTAAAATGGACTGATCTTTAGGCTTAATATAGGTCTGGTAAAATCCAAAAGGGTTAGCACGTATTTACTACTTTCTTTTAATGTCACTTACCTGTTTCATTATACTCAAATAAAGCAAGGAAAACTTTTGGTTTTCTTCATTTTTGCATATATAGATGCCGTAGATAGATTCTACCATTATCTTTTATGCATCCTACAAAGGAAATTCCAGTACATGCCATATATATGAGATAGGGTAACTTATTACTGGTAATGGAAAATGTCGAATTGTCAATGAGTTTAGGCTGGTGGGAACCATTCAATGGTTATAAACGGTATACACTTATAGTTATACAGACTTCAATCACCTTTGACATTTTAATTTAGCTTATAATTGTTGCCTCTATAAAACATAGTCAAGCTCAATATTAAGTATAAAATACAAGTTACACAAATTAAAGTTTGGATATTGTTAATCTGTCTCTTATAGTTCCTATTATTTCTTCAGGCATGCTTCAAATTTAACTGGTTTCTGTCATTCAGCATTGAGTAAGTAAGAATAAATTATCATAAATTTCCACATTTTGGTTTCATAAGCACAGACTAGGATAGCATATACAAAGACATTTGTATACCCATAGTATTGTGATCATTTTCCAAAATAGGGATAAAATCAAGTGTGTTATAGAGGAGAATCAAAACAGAGGTAGAAAAATTGATTCCAAAGACAATGCAAAACATAGGTGAATCACATGTGCGTTACAACTGAAATTCAAAGTGAAGAACACCCAATCAATAACCAGGAGAGAGGACCTACCTGCAACGGCAAAAATGGAAGCAACCTTCAATGGAGGAAAATTTAAGCAACCTCAGATGGCGAAAATTGGGGAAAAACAGCAACCTTCGACCGAGAAAACTTGGAGTAACCTCAGACGGCGAAAATGGGAGGATGCAGCAACCAGTAATGGTAGTTTGTAGACAAACCCTCGGTGTTGTGGATACAGAGGGAGGAAGCCGACAGCTAGAAGTGAGTTAAAATGGCAAAATAGATCATGTTAAACCTATAAGACATGTGCGTCATTAGTTAAAAAGTTCTTGGGCAAAATTGTCCCAAAAAAAGTCTCTCTCTTCCAGTCAAAGTGATTATTTTTTAAGCTTCAGAATTGTGGCTTCTCTAAAAAGCAGAACATCTTATTATTTTTAAAATAAGCAATTAAAATTTAATTTACTTCTAAACAGCAAAATTTAAAATAAGCAGCTTTTTTTTATAAAAATCGTTAGCCTTGCGAATTAGTTCAATTTGGATTGTGATTCGATTTAGTTTGAGTGCTTTTCGGTTTGACCAACATGTTTGCTAAATGTGAATAATTGGGCTTCTCCAAAGTGTAGACTCTGCAGTTCAGAAATAGAACTCATCAGGGTAGGCTGCCACCCGGATCATACCAAAAACAAAAAGGCCCAATTGAACATGGGTTTTTAAATATGAACTCCAACCTGGCCTAAAAGTGAAAAATATATTTTATAATATTAAATTTTAAAATATATATTAATTTCAAAAAATTTCTTCATATTTAATTTTTTCTAAAATAATTCTTTTTAATTAAATTCAAACCCAAAAATTTTATACAACTTAAACTCAATCCTTAATAAAAATTTAAATACCGATCAAGCCGGTATTTGTTTGATCCTCTTTTAAGCTTAGCTCCTTTTGATAGAGTGTGGCTCATTTAAAATTCGGTTCGATTATAATTTAACTCATTTTACGCACTTATAAAACGAGTTGAATTTGATTAAAGTTGAACTCAACTCGTTTATACACCTAATCATTGTTTTTGAATTCCTTAATTACATTTTCATGTGATTATATAGCTTGATTGCATGACAACTCAACCTAAAATGCTTTCACTTCTTTTTCATTATCCATGCTTTGTCCTTGAATTGTTTGTAATAGTTGTGAAGGTCTAATGATATTACTTAACGTACTAAAGGAATCGGATTTAAATTAGATGTGTTGGGCACCTTCCTAATTTATAATGTAATTTTTGAAATTTTAATATTGAAATAAAATGGTATATCAATTGGTCAATTTCACATATCTTTTTTTTGGTAAAAGGTTATAATTCTCTCTAACAATTTATCTTTCTTTTCTTTTTTGTTAATTTGGCTCTTATTATGATTGAACTCACAACCTTCAACTCCTCTAATACCACTTAGCTAAAAACTCATTGATCTAACAACTTTTCATTGATTTCGTTGAAAAAACAAATTCCTCACTTCTCACTTAAAATAAAATATAAAAAATTTAAATGACAAAAAAAGAATTAATTATTGTTTTATTACCTTCATAAGTATTTTACTTTAAAACAATTGTTCATATTTTTTAATATCAGTTTATACTAAAGAATAAAATAAATTTGAAATATCATTATAAAATATTATTTTTTAAGACACTAATAGAATCAATAACCAAAAACTTAGTGTAGCAACTTGTTTTTTATAGAAATTCTAACACTATTAAAAATGAAAGATCATTTGCATAGGCCATTTAGCATATGATCATCAACTAAAAATAATTAATTAATATATTTTTCTCTATATACTAATAAAAAATATTAAAATAACTATAATGATCTAATGATCTTTTATATATATATATATATTTTTTTTTTTTTGTGGACCATGCTTACCTTTAATTTGTCAAAGAGTAACCATCTCTGTCATCCCAAGGCCATAATTATTGGGTTCTCTTAGAGAGATATTGATTTTTCAATGCATATTGGACAATCATGATTTATGCACAAAAAAAAAAAGCAAAAGAAATTGCCTCAAAATTCGTGAAAGTAAAAAAATTATGATTAAATCGTAGTTGTCTAACACTTGTTAAACGGCCACAATTTAACAGAATATTGTACAGTTAGTTCCTAACTGTATGGGATTCAGAACCTATTGCAACTCAGTTCAAGAATATTAGTTCAAGTGGTACCTTTGTTAGCACTATGTGCTAGTGACTTCAACGTTGGCGACTCTAAACCCTCACTCCCCCTTGACGTTGAAATATTATTTATCAAAAAAGTAAAAAATTATTGCAATCCAAATATATCTAAATATCTTTTGAGACTTTGGAAAATAATACAACAATTGGTGTAATGGTGTTGTGAATTAACAACAATAAATTTTCCTAAGTGTTACTTAGCATCGTTAATTTTGAACTCGGTCTAACTGGTCAACTCATTTTTTGTAGGACTTAAGGCGGATTAGAGCCTTCATTTATAAGGCCTGAATTTAAGCAAGCCTATTAAGGCTGAGCCCAAGGAGGGATCGGCCGACCCGAATTTTTTTCAGCAAAAAAAGTTTTGCCCTAATCATTTTTTTCCCTAAATGACACATAAATGTGTTACAATATTAGAAAGATAATAGACATAGATTCCCTTATCTTTTAAGGATAGCTTTTGACATTTTAAGCTTTCCAATTACTACAGTAGCCTATGAATCTGTTTTTAATATTGGTTATCATATTTTCAATAAGTATAGTTGTCTTCTTCCTTAAAATGTTGAGGCTCTTATTTATACTTGTAATTGGTTGTCAGCTTTTCTTCTAATGGTAATATTTATTAATTTATTTTAATATTTGTTTGTTTTATTTATTTATTTTTAATTCTTATATTTTTTAATATTTATTTTTATTTTGGATGATGATCTAAAAGACCAAATGAGTGCAACTTCATTTAAAGAAAATTCAAATAACATTATTGAATGTGATACTTGATAAATATTTTAATTTATAATGTTGAGTTAAAATAATTTTATGATCTTATTTTTTTTATAATTTGTTCTTGTTGATCTATACTTATTTTGAATATTTAAAATGTGTTTCTGTTTATGTTTTGTGGTTAATTTTTGTATATTTTATTAATTTTTGTTATTTTTCTTATTGTCACGTCCTAATTCTAAGCACGTGACCGGTGTAGATCACTACCACTTGAATAGTATCCTACAAGCCAACATATACATATGCATTTAATGTGAAAATGACTCAAATTATTAATTTAATTTACACAAATAAAAATGAAGTAAGGAGAGTCTGTAAAAAATTTTGAAATTGTCTCCCTTCAAATTTTGGCGTCTCCACAATATAGTCAAAATGCAAATATAGTAGACAGGCCCACCGTAACACATAAAACATGCCTTTAAAGCCATGACATAAATAACTAATTATGTGTTGCAACACAAGGCATTAATATTATGTAAAACCCTTGATCATCATAAGACAATGCTATAACCTAGTCCAACTATTTGAGAGCTTCAGGGGTTTGTCCATTTGTCCTTTAGAGAAATTTCTATGGAATTGAGAATTTGTGCATGGAAACCCGCAAAAATTTAATCTAGGGAAAAATAAAGGGATGAGTCATATCTAAGGATACAAGTTTAAAAATACAATAGCATATATATATAAATATATTTCTCATGTGCCTATGAAATAAATATAAACGATGAAGCACTAGATATTATGAATTCATATAAGTAAAAGTCATTTATACAAAATTTTTCATTAAAGAGATAAGAGTTTTATATACTTCTATACCATATCTATGATTGGGAAAAACACTTATAGGGAAGGATGAACTCATACATATAAAATTTATATCCTTATACAAAGCTCTCATTAAAGAAATGAACATTTCATATATTTATATAATTAAAAACCATACACTTATAGATAGGAAATCCAAATAATTGTGATCATAAAATATTTTTACGTTAGGGATGGATCCACTCGTTCTTCATATAAGAAAATATCTCATATAACATGTAACATATAAGTGTACATTCAGAGTGAGCTTAATTCATGGATGTTAGCTATATACTCGTCCCATGTAACTCCTTATGTCTCCCCATATAGTCCATAGACAATCTATATACTAGGTGCACCTAGGATTTTCATATGGAAGTAACTAAGGATCCACCCAAAAGATTTTTCCCTTATCATAAAACATAGCTCCTTTGTTCATAAATAAATCACATAAAGGTAAACACATAATGCATCAATATACATCAGTTTATCATGTATGAGTAGTGGTGGTCAATTAACAATATAGATGCAATGCGAACCAATTCATATATAAGTGGATTAACCATTGGAGATAAGAAAATGATGCCACATTCAACTTCTCAGCCATATGCATAACTATAAAGATTCTTTAAGATATATTTCAATGTAATACCTTAAAAAAAAAAGAGGACTAGTTAGCAAAATTTTAGAAGTTACAACTATTAAAATTTACAAATAAGGGCCTCCACCTTTTTGCCCCTATATATATGCGCATCAGAGGACATTCTTCCTCCCCCCCCCCACAAGCCTTTCTTCTCTCCACGGCACATCCCCATTTCCAATACCCAACAACTTTCCTCAACCCATCCTCCCTCCGTGTGACACCGTCCCTCCACCGCCCAGTCGCCGCCGTGTGCCCACAACTGTTCGCCATCGTCCAACCGTGTAGGTGTGCGTGAGTGGCGTCCTTGGTGTTTTGGTGGCTGAGTTACAGGTGGTTCAAGTCCTCCTCTGTGAAGGTACTCCTGAACCAAATTTGTCCTAAAGCAAAATATTTGGAGCTTGAATATTAAGTCTCCAAATTTAGTAGGTAAGTGGATTCTTACTTACCTCTTGATGCCTAAAATGTTAAATTTTATCTGGTAGATAAATAATTTTATTTGAGTATGGATTGGAGGAAATTGAGAAAGTGATATATATGTATATCTATGAAACTTATTATTATATTCCATAGTATGAAAAATATTTGGATTTTTGATATTTTGAAAGTATGAATGGTATGAGAATTATGAAAGAAATTTAGAACTGTATTCTGGGACCCGTAGCAGAGTGGTGGTAGAACCACTAGGTGCACCTAGGTTGCAATCTTTATTAGTTGAGGACAGTTCCTAATAAAGGGTACTTCTGTCAGTGAGTACAGTCATGACAGAAGATTGAGTGCTATTGTGAATAGTTCCTCCGGATGAGAATGCCCAGAAGAGAACAAGAAGTTTAGTATTTCCCTTCAGTGAGTACAGTTCCCAAAGGTGAGGATCGGGTTGCCTTCCAGTTGAGATTTATCCTCTGGAGCGGGAACACTGTGTTCTCAGTTTAGGTTCTCCCCTATATATATTGATGGATCCTAGGAAATTTATATTTATTTATTTGAAATATTTACTGATATAAATGTCTCTTTGAATATCATATTAAATATTACTACTGTGGTATGATTATGAAGTGAAAGCTATTTTTCTTCCTAAATGTAAGGTGCATTAGGTGCTTATTATGTTCATAACGTATTAAATTAGATTTTAAAGTATTTTAGCAGTAATGCACTTTACATCTAGGGGTTTAGTTATCAATTGGTAAGTCTATTTTTCATTCATTGAGTCAGTGGACTCACCCCTCAACTTTAACATTTTCATATTAGCATATTGGTGAATTACCTTCAGCTTCGCCTGCACCATTTGAACTTGCAAGTCGCGATACATTTTATTACTTCCTGGATGCATAGCATAAGAAGACGAGTGGGCACAGTGCATTATCTGTTTCTTCAATTCATTCACTTCCGGTACCCATAATCAATTTTTGTAAAATAATACTTCCTGATCATTTAGTGTAACACCAGTATTAACTTCTGACTTTGCCTTCTTTAATAGTTTAGCCCTATTAGGATCGTCTGCCTATGGAGCTTTAGTCTATTCCATCAAGGGTGACTGTACCTATATGTCAACCAAAAGTGCACCAAATGGAGCTATCTGTAATTTAACCCCACTATTTTCCAAACCTTATAACTCATGAATCAAAGGCCTATAACCAACTTCGATGTGTGATAAGCTACCACCAGACTTTCTACTGAGCGCGTCTACCACTACATTAGCTTTACCTAGATGATAAAAGATAGAACAGTCATAATCCTTAATCAGTTCCATCCACCGACGCTATCCCAGATTTAAATCTTTCTGTTCGAAGATGTACTTCTAACTCTTATGATCGATGTAAATTTCAAAAGTTTCACCATAAAGGTAATGCCGCCAAAACTTCAATGTAAATATAACAGCCGCCATTTCAATATCATGGGTGGGGCAGTTTTGTTCATGCTTTTTAAGTTATCTCGATGCATAGGCGATAACCTTGCCTTTTTGCATTAATACACAACCTAGTCCGATCCGAGATGCATCACAGTAGATGATATACCCACACCCATTATCCTGTAAAGTCAAAATTGGGGCTGTAGTCAAATGTTCCTTAAGCTTATGAAAACTATCTTCACAGGTTGACACCCATTCAAACTTCACATTCTTTTGAGTCAGTTTTGTCAAGGGAGCCGCTATGTGCGAGAAATCCTTAAAAAAACAATGATAGTACCCTGCTAAATCCAAAAAGTTACGAATTTCTATTGGTGAAGACGGTCTGGGCCAATTTTTAACCGCCCCCACTTTCTTAGAATCTATATGAATCCCTTCCTTGGAGACCACATATCCTAGGAAGGCTACCTATGAAAGCCAGAATTTGCACTTCAAGAATTTAGCTTATGTAATACAATTCTCAAGTGCTGATCATGTTCTTCTTCACTTCTAGAATATATCAGTATATCGTTAATAAAGACAATCACAAACTAATCCAAAAACGACCAAGATACTCTGTTCATGAGGTCTATGAAGGCAGCAGGGCATTAGTCAATCCAAATGACATCAGTATGAATTCATAATGCCCATATCTAGTTCTGAAAGCTGTCTTAAGAATGTCACTCTTCCGAATTCAGAGTTGATGATATCTTGAATGTAGATCTATCTTTGAAAAGCACTGAGCTCCTTACAGTTAATCAAATAGGTCATTTATTCAGGACAAAGGGTATTTATTCTTTACGATGATCTTATTCAACTATCTGTAGTATATACAGAGCCTCAGATATCCATATTTCTTCTTTACAAATAATATCGGTGCCCCCATGAAGAGATACTAGGGCAAATGAACCCTTTTTCTATCAATTCCTGTAACTGTACTTTCAAATCCTTAAGCTCACCAGGAGCCATCTTGTATGGAGGAAGTGATACCGGATTGGTCCCTGAATGAGTGTCAATATAAAACCCAATTTCCCTCTCTGGTGGAAGACCCTGTAATTCCTCTGGAAATATATCAGTAAATTTACTTACTACTGGAACTTCTCCTAATCGGCGTTCTGGACTTTCGGTATCCTGGAAAAAGGCTAAATAAGCCTCACCACCCTTCCTTAATAACTTCTATGCTCCCAGGGCAGAAATGAGCTTAGTAGAAATTTCACTTCTATCTCTTTGGATCACAATAAGTTCTTCCCCAGGTAAACAGATTTTTATTATTTTATCATAGTAGTCCACCACTGCATGATGGCTTGAAACCCAATCCATCCCCGAAATTACATCTAACCCACGGATGTTCAGAACAATTAAATCCACTAATAATGATATACCATATAAAATGAGTGAACAAGACTTCACCACATCAATAATAGTTAATGATTCTTGCAAATGTGTAGATA
The DNA here is from genome assembly GCA_034509205.1 of Ceratonia siliqua. Taxonomy (NCBI): domain Eukaryota; kingdom Viridiplantae; phylum Streptophyta; class Magnoliopsida; order Fabales; family Fabaceae; genus Ceratonia; species Ceratonia siliqua. The sequence goes on from JASKGM010094880.1 coordinate 9,036, forward strand.
CCTTCAATGGGTGCTCTAGTGAATCGATTAATTTCATCAATCATGATAGTAGGTAAGCAGATACAAAGGAATGGGTCGCTCCAGGATCAAACAACACAAATACTGGAATTGATTCGAGTAGTAAAGTACCTGTGATAATAGCATTTGAAGTTATAGCGTCCTGTCTAGTCAGAGCAAAAACTCGGGCCTGTGGTTCAAGACCACCATCATGGCCTGCACCTGCACCTGCCATCCCCATACCCGCGCCCCTGGTGGGTTAGGCAGGGAACTGAGCTGATGCCATAGAGGATTGTTGTGCTGTACGAGAAGCTGTCGAGTTTGTGCCACCTCCAGAGGGTGTAACCTTTACTGAGCATTCCCTCCAACCATGAACTGTCTGCCAATAAGCAAATAAAATAACTTGAATTTCAAGTGGGCGATCAAGTTTTTCTTAAAGTGTCTCCGATCAAATGAGTGATGAGGTTTGGTAGACGAGGTAAGTTGACACCTCGATACATTGGTCCATTTCCTATCATATAGCTAATTAGAGCAGTGTCATACAGACTTGACTTATCACCAGCATTGTCAGGGGTACATCCTATGTTCCATGTCTCTATGTTAAGAAAGTATGTTTCGGATAATACCCATATTTTACCATATGTGCCAGTAGAGATAACTCCTCGGTTAGCATATGAGGAATGGCCAGTGGCGATCGTTGACCACCAAGTTAGGAAGCTTAGGTCCAAGGAATACCCTTCGATGAAAGTAATCTGGGAACACCATGGGAAAGAATATGCGACTTGGGAATCAGAAGCCTTCATGAAAGAGAAATACCCATTCTTCTTAAAGGGGATATAACATGTAATACCCAAATGTTTAAAATAAAAACCACTCCTTTTAAAATTCTAAAAAAGAAATTAAAAAAAGGTTAACTTTTAGCCAATTTTTTTTTAAAAAAAAGGTCTCTTCCCTTTTCCCTAATATATATAGTAGCAAAATACCCCCTCAATACTTCAGCCACATAATACCCATCTTTCCCCCTTACTATTACTGTTCAGCACCTCTTGGAGAAAGTGGGGGCTGTTTTGGAGTCCCTTGGTAGCTATAAGTCGGTATCAGAGCATGGTCTAGGTCTGTAGTTAAGGCATATAGAGGTTTTCAACAGGTTCACACTACAGGGGAACGACAGACCTCACTGGTGGTAGGTGCACCCGAGAATACTTATCATTAGTCAGTCTGTTAAAACCCAACCTGAATTACTCCATTAATACTCTAAGTAATAATGAAGTGCTTGGGTAAATAGTGGACATTGTTGCATAGGTTGATTTTCTTTTGCATTTCTGAATAAGGGTCTTGGTCAGTAATAATGAGAATTGCATAGTATATATATAGTTAATAGATACAGTCCATTTTAGACCCCTTTATTATTTTCTGTTTAAGCCACTGAAGCTTCTAATTATGGTGGGCATGTCCACTTTATTTTTGAACAGATTTGTACCCTAGGATAGTCCATATTTCAGGGGAAACTCTGCTTAAATTTTTATTAAATTATTGATTTAGAAACTTGTTGTGAAAGTATACTTAACTTTTATTATTCATTTAAAAAAAGAGTGTTAATGATATTAGTTATATAAATATTTTAGGCTAGTAGGTAATTACCTAAAAGATAATTTTCTATGCCGGTCTCATGCTCTAAAGTGAGCCGTGACAAAGTTCCTTGTTCATCCATTTACGATGGAATTAGAATTAATATGTCTTGTTTGTTAGAAATTAAAAATTTTATATTTATCTTTCTCCATTATAGTTAAGGAAAGCTCTTACCCGAATGCGTGCATAAAATCAACACAAAATTTTGATTCTCGAAAGATAATATCGCCATCAATTTGATATTTTACAAGTTATTAGTATCATTTTAGTATTTTAAGAGTGTGATTTTATTGGAAACTCCAATCCATAATTTTTTATTATTTTCAAGATAAGTTATAATTTTAATACACTAAAAAATTAAAATTAGAATAAAAGTATACTTTGTTGTATTAAATTAATACAATAATAAATTAATAGAATATCAAATTAATAAATATGATATTATTTTTTAAAGATTAAAATAAAAGGTTTTGTGTTCAAAATTAATCTTAAATAATTAGAAATGAAACTCACGTACATCTAAATGCACACATATAATACTAATTAATATTAAATAACACTTTTTAAAATAAAAGAAAAGAATACATAGACTATATAAGAATAAATTTCAATTTATAATGAAATTTGAACAAGCAATCTTTTTAATTGAAGCTATGTTCATTTTATTTAAAAAAAAATAAAGCAGTTCTATATTTTGTATATATTTATAAGGTTAATATAATTTCCAATCACTCTAGTTTCACATAATTTGTGGTTTAGTTCTTATAGGTTTTTTTTCTTATAATTGAGTTTGTAAATTCTAAAAAATAATTATAAAAAACAAATCAAAAATTCGATGAACTATATTATGTTTGGCTAGCTTCGACACCATCCCTATTTATAAGGAAACTAATAAGTGTACATAAACCCGAGCGCGTGAATTTTTTATCAATTACTTTTAAAAAAAATAAAATCCTTTTGTGAACTTTCCTTGTTAACCCATTTACGATGAAATTAGAATCAATGTCTTGTTTGTTAGAAATTAAAAATTTTGTTTGTCATTATCTTTTACAATTAAGAACAACTCTTATGCTGTCACGTCCCATTTTAGGACACGTGACCAACGTAGAAAATTAACCTTCAGGTAATTACCTACCAATTTAAAATACTAAATGCAACTAACATCATTTACATTAATCTTTAAATGAATAATAAAAGTTAAATATACTTTCATAAGAATTTACTAAGTCAATAATTTATGGCAGAGTTTCCCCTGAGATATGGACTATCCCAGGGTACAAGTCGGTTAAAACAATAAGGTGGACAGGCCCACCATCAAACAGACACCTCAGTGGCTCAATAGAAAATAATAAATAGTCCATCATGAACTGTATATCCAAATTACACATAATTATGCAATTATAATTATAGACCATGAAATAAACTAAAATTTAATTAAACCCTATCCAACACCTATCCACAATTCCTCAAGTATACTCCAATACTACTACTCAGGGTAGTGCCTACTAATTTAATCAGCAAGTTCAAATGGTGCAGGCAGAGCTAAAGGAAAATCACTAGTGACCTGATCTGAAATGGTTAAAATTTGAGTGGTGAGTCCACCGACCCAGTGAATGGAAATCAGACTTACCGATTGATACATAAACTCCTAAATGTAAAGTTCATTACTGCTAAAATAATATGAAACCTCATTTCAGTACTTTCTCAACATAATAAGCACCTAATGCACATTATATTTGGGAAAGAAAATAACTTTTACTTCACCATCATATTACAATAATATTTGATAATGTGAAATTTAAAGAGACATTTTATCAAGAAATACTTCAATATAAATATAAATTCCTAGGATCCATAACAACATAAGGGTATAACCTAAATTGAGAAAACAGTATTCCCACTCCAGAGAATAAATATGAACTGGAGGGTAACCCGATTCTCACCTTCGGGAACTGCATTCACCGAAAGAAAATACTAAATTTCCTGTTCTCTTCCGGAGAAACCATTCATAATAAAACTCAATCTTCTGTCAGGAACTGTACTCACTAACAGAAGTGTCATTTATTAGGAACTGTCATCAATTGATAAATGTTATGACCTAGGTGCACGTAGTGATTCTACTACCACTCTACTATGGATCTCAGAATACAATTTTAAACCACTTTCATAAATCTCATACTTTTCATACTTTCGCAATATCAATATTCAGATACTTTTCATAATGTAAAACATGATAATAAACTTCACATACATACATACATACATACATACATACATA
>JASKGM010094891.1:0-12939 GCA_034509205.1 Ceratonia siliqua
GGGTAAGGGACAAACAAAAGTAAGGAACAAAAGATTAAGGGATCCATTAGTTTTAACTTTGAATCCATCCCTTTTTCTGTGTATAACTTTTTTTCTTCTTTTCAATTCTTTTACAAATTGCATGTATATATATATGGATTATCCTATAATTAATTAATTTTGAATGATCCAGAGGTAATAGGAGTATTATGCATGCTAGTGAATCCCTATCTGAAGTTAGTAAAGAGCGGTGAGTGCCCTTATTCCATACCGGTTTTCACCCAACTATAACAGATAAATTATGGAACAAATACTTGCAGTGGGTGCCGGGAAGTGGTCAACGGTGGCTGACTTAGATGCCGGCGACTGACTGAGGGTGGGAATCTGCGACGCCGGCAGTAGGATCACGGTGGGACAATGGGTAAATGAATTTGGGAATTAAGGATTTTGAGAATTTGGGGGGGGGGGGGAACGCGAAAATGAACTGACGAGGAAGAGGGAAAGTATATATGTTTCGACCTGAGGTGAAATAAATCCACCTCAAAATCCCCCTTTGTAAAAATTTTTTTGGGGCGAAATATATCCGCCTCTAATTCCCCCTTCCTTATAACAAATATTAAAAAAAATTCTAAATATTTATCCTACACAACAATCCATTTATTTAGAGGCAGATTCTAAGGCGGGCATTTAAAGGCGGAATATTTCAGCCTCAAATTCCGCCTCTTTATGTTTATTTGTATTTTTCTCAAAAAATTTTGATAACTGCCTCCAAATCTGCTTTTAATTGAGGTGGATTTTTGTTCGCCTCAAAATTCCACCACAAAATTTAATTTTTTTTGTAGTGTATACTCGTTTGAGCATCTAATATGCCATTCGATAAATTTTCATAAGTTGTATAAATGGTTTTCTAGATTTTGATTAGAACTTTTTAGTTTATAATAAATTTTATTTGTTTCAAAGTCTTTATGGTTTATATGTATAAAAATATTCTGCATAGTTGGTTAGGCTTATAGGCCTCCCCCGATCATGGGCCCTAAGTTGGGTCGTAACAATAATAATTTAAAATTATGATACCATAATTATGTAAGCAATATTGCACTAAAAAATGCACAATTTTTTTTTATAGAATTACACTTGATTTTAACAAAAACAAACTGAACAATAAGATTTAAACTTGAATGTGATATATAATTTTTACATAAATATTAGATATTGAGTAGGTAAGTTGGTGCAAACCCCACAAAAGACTGAAACCCAACACACAAATTGTAGGTTTCAAAACCCCAAGAAAGCTAAACCAGATTTTATCACACAAGACCTTGACCCAATGTCTATGGAAGACACGAACCAAAGGTATAAAGAAGGGTATTTACGCCACACTCAAGAAAGGGATGAAAATGTGAGTGATAAGTCAGGCTTGGAATGCCTTAAGAAAATAATCTTAATAAGTTCACAAGTTCATAAAAGAACCAAGAGAAGAGAAATCTTATTTATCAAAATTCATGTCCTTTACCCAAGGGATCACATTATATAGAGCTAAATAAAGTCCTAACCATACTAGGAAATAGCTAGAGTCTTAAACTAAATGGGTAATAACAAATCTAAACTGATTTGTCAAACCTCAATCTAATTTATACTAGGAAATAATAAAGATTGGGCTTAAACTACATAGTTCAACCCATACATAATTAACATAATGCAAACACTTAAATAATCAAAAGTGCATGCATAGTCTTCATAATTCCATGCATGTGCATAGGCCTTGTATAATCTTCATGTGCATTGCCCAACTCCACCAAAAGGCTACTCACATGCTTGAATGATGTTAACAATCCTTTGATTTCCTTCCGAGTCTATATCTCCAAGAATCGCAGTTGTTACATTTGAAGCCCATATTTCTTTAATCAGCCCATTTAGTGTTTCTCGCATCCTCATGGCTCTTGCTCTTGTTATTGGACCTCCATGGATATGTTGGACCTCTATGGATATGTAATGGTTCTTTTGAAGCTCTGCATGTCTTGATGATTCTCACCAGTCCCCCATTCCTCAAAAAGATTCATCCTTAAATCATCACCTGCATCAAAAAGAGAAATGTCAGAAACATTAAAACTAGCACTAACATTGTACTCACTTGGGAAGTCCAGTTTATCTCCTCATGAGAGCAACCTATAACACCTTTGAGCTGGAAATATTTCTTTTCGCATATGCACCCAAACCCAATCACTAGGTTTAAAAATAATTTTCTTATGCCCTTTATTAGCTTGAATTGCATATTGCTCAGTCATCATCTCAATGTGTTGTTGCACTTTGTCATGTAATTGCTTTAACATTTCAACTTTCTTTTTGCCATCCAAACTAGCACGCTCATCAATAGATAAAGGCGATAAATTTAATGGAGTAAGTGGATTAAATCCATAAACAACCTCGAATGGCGAATAATGAGTAGCTGAATGCACACTTCTATTATAAGAAAACTCTGCATGCTGTAAACAATCTTCCCAATTCTTCAAGTTATGCTAAATAACAGCACGTTGTAAGGTTGATAAAGTTCTATTCACTACCGCAATTTGCCCATCGGTTTGTGGATGACATGTAGTCAAAAATAAAAGCTTAGTTCTTAACTCTCCCCACAAAGTCCTCCAAAAGTAGCTTAAGAACTTGGCATCTCGATCTAAAACAATACTCATTGGCATGCCATGCAATTGCACAATCTTCTTAAAGAACATATCTGCTATGTTGGTTGCATCATTGGTTTTATGACATGGAATGAAATGTACCGTCTTTGAAAACCTGTCAACAACAAAAACATAATCATTTCGCTTTTCATCCTAGGTAAACCTAAAACAAAGTCCATAAAATATCAATCAAGGTTCATTAGGTATGGTTAAAGGGTTATATAAGCCATGGGGTAAAATTCTAGATTTGGCATGCCTACATGTGATACACCTTTCACATATCCTCTCAACACGTAAGTAATTCTCTTAATAAGCTATTAGACACACAATTTATTTTCTTTGAATAAAACCTATCATTCCTATAAAACTTCATAAATGCAACTTTCTGACATGCATTAAATACATTAGCAAAATCAGGATCATTTTGCATGTAATTCTTTAATGTACTCAAATCCTTATAATTTTTCATTCAAAGTTGAGATAAGTGCAAACCTACGAGATAATGCATCAGCCACCACTTTTTCCTTACCATAGTTATATTTGATCATATAAGGAAATGTTTCAATGAAGTCTACCCACTTGGAATGCCACCTATTCACTTACCTTGTCTCTTTAAATGATTTAAGGACTCATGGTCAATATGAATCACGAACTCTTTAGGCCACAGATAATGTTGCCAAGTCTCTAAAGCTCTTACTAATGCATATATCTCCTTGTCATAAGTTGGATAGTTTAGAGCTTCACCATTCAATTTTTCACTAAAATAAGCAATGGGATGCCATTCTTGCATCAAAACAGCTCTAACACCTATACTTGAAGCATCACACTCAATCTTAATTTTTTTAGTAAAATCAGGTAAAACAAGTAATGGTACATAACTCAAACTTTCCTTAATCAAATTAAAAGTTCCTTCTTGTTCACTACCCCCTTAAAACCTGCACTTTTCTTAGCAACTTCAATCACTGGTGTGGTTATCACACCCTACTTATGTTTTTAGGTGTGGGCCAATCCTTTATGTCCTTAGCCTTCTCTTCATCAACTTCAATTCCTCTAGTGCTAACAATATAACCAAGAAATACAATTGGATCCATGCAAAAGGAACACTACTTAAGGTTACCATACAACTTTTTTCTCTCAAAACATCTAACACCCTTTGCAAATGCTCATTCTGTTCATCTAAGATCTTAATATAAATTAGAATATCATCAAAGTAAACAACCCCAAATTTACTAATAAAAGCATGCGGAACATTATTCATAAGTCTCATAAAAGTACTAGGCACATTAGCTTACCCAAAAGGCATAACTAACCATTCATATAAACCATATTTGGATTTTAAGGCTGTTTTCCACCCATTACCTTTTCTCATTCTAATTTGATGATATCCACTTTTTCAATCAATTTTGGAAAACACACAAGAACCATGCAATTCATCAAACATATTATCTAATCTAGGAATGGGGTGTCTATATTTTACAGTGATTTTGTTGACTGCTTGACAATCAACACATATTCTCCATTATCCATCCTTCTTAGGCACAAGTAAAACAAGAACCGCACATGGCCTCATACTTTCTCTCACATATCCCTTCACCATAAGCTCTTTAACCTGCCTTTGAAGCTCCTTCGTCTCCTCGGGATTACTTCTATACGCAAGTTTATTTGGAATGGTAGCACCAAGGATAAAGTCAATTTGATATTCAATTCCCCTTATAGGTGATAAGCCATTTGGAACTTCTTCAGGAAATATATCTCCAAAATCCTGCAAAAGAGAAACAAGCACACTAGGCAAAGAAAGGTTAAGTTCATTAGTGTTTATATATGCCTCTTTGTACAAAACACAATCATAGGCTACTTTAAAAAGAATGTACTCTTGACTTCACTTTCTCTTGTATATATGCTCACTTCCTTTCTTTCTTTTTTCTCAACTGAACTCTCATTGTTTTTCATCTTCTCACTTAGTCTCTCTTTCTTTTTGCTCTTGACCCCTATCTCTTTTCTCTCATTTTCACATTTAGTCACTCTCTCCTTTTCCATCTCAATATCATTTTTGGTATCGCTCTCTTTTTTAATGGTCATTTGATCCTCGTAAAACTACTTAAGGGTTAAAGGCACAAAAGTGATAGGTCTTTCATCCATTACAAATGTGTATCTATTTTTGAAGCCATCATGCAATACACGTCTATCATATTGCCATGGTCATTCCAATAAACATGCTTAACATGGATAAGTACTACATCGCATAGAACTTCATCTTTGTACCTACAATCAGAGAATGAAACCAGCACTTGTTTATTTACCTTAACTTCTCCACATTCACTCAACCATTGAAGCTTATATGGTCTTAGATTCATTGTAGTAGGTAAATTCAGCTTCTCAACCAAAAATGTGTTGGTTGCATTAGTATAACTACCACCATCATTTATCATGCTATATATCTTATTATCGATGTGGCACCTTATATGGAAAATATTATCAAGTTGTACTTCATCATCCTCTTTCATTTGCAAACTTAGTGCACGCTTATCAACCAACAACTTGCCATCTACTAGGTACTCCACACCATCATTAGCATCTTCCAAAGGTGGCATAGGCTCATCATCCAATTCACTTTCAATTTCAATGTCACCATTGTTTCTTAGAGTTATTGCATGCTTATTTTGACATTGAGATGCAATATAACATGTTCCCAAACATAAAAAATATTTAATATCTCTATTTCTACTTGGTTGTGAATCAAGTTTACCTTTGCCTTGGCTGCCTCCCATATTTTGACTTTTAGGTGCTTCGGTCTTAAGTTTGGAATTATCATTCCCATCGCTTTTACTCCAATTCAGTTTTTAGGTGGATGAGGAACCCAAATTATGTCCTTTTTTTTATGGAACACTTCCTTTTGAGTTGCCTTTCTACCTTCATTGCCATATGTACAATGTCTTCCAGCTCTACATAATGCTGTAATTCAACCACATTAGCAATATCACAATTCAAACCTTGCAAAAATCTGGTTATAGTTTCCTTTCAATCTTCCTTAACATTAGTTCGAATCATGGCTATCTCAATTTTTTTGTGGTAGTCTTCAACACTTTTGGATCCTTGAGTAAGGCTTTGCATCCTTTGGTACAAATCTCTATAATAATGACTAGGGACAAATTGCCTTCTCATAATAGCTTTCAATTCTTCCCATGTATCGATAGGCCTCTCATGGTTTCTTTGCCTATTTATAACAAGCTAGTCCCACCAAATAATGGCATAATCAGGGACCTCAATTGTAGCTAATTTACCTTCTTTTCCTTGGAGTAGTTATGGCAATCAAAAAGTAGCTCCATCTTCTTTTTTGACTCTAAATATACATCAGGATCATTTTTACCTTGGAAAGATGGGATCTTCAGCTTGATATCACCTAAGTCATGATCGACCCTATCTACTCGCATTGCTCTATCTCGTCTACCATTTTTGTCAAGAATCTATCCATATTGTCAATGGTGTCCCGGTCATCATCATCCAAATCATCTCCATTATTGCCATCATCATCATCTATGGTGTAAACCCTATTACTCCTTTCATTGGAGATACCTTGAGAAAGACTTGATCACCCACTTGAAATTCAAGATCCCTCATTCGCTTATCAGCGTACACCTTTTACCAGCTCTAAGTAACTAATAATTTCTCACGAATGCTCTTCACTCTCTCTATTGCATCCATAACTAAGTCTGACCCAAGCAACTTGATTTCCTATGTTTTAAACCATCCCACGGGGGACCTACATTTTTGACCATACAATGCTTCAAATGGAGCCATCTGAATACCGGAATGGTAGCTATTATTATAGGCAAACTCAATAAGCAGTAAATACTTTTCCCAACTACCTTTGAATTCCAAGACTCGAGCTCGTAACATGTCTTCTAATACTTGAATTGTCTTTTTGGACTAACCATCAGTTTGGGGAGGGAAGACAGTGCTAAAATGAAGTTGGGATCCCAAGGTTCCCTAAAATGGTTTCCAAAAACAAGTCGTGAACTAAGTACCTCGATCTGCGATGATGGACAAAGGTATACCATGAAGGGAGAATACTACCTATTTAGGTACAACTGTGCGTACTGTGGTGCTGAATAGGTAGTCTTTATTGGTAAGAAGTAAGCACTCTTAGTGAGCCTATCCACAATCACCCAAATAGAATCATGCCCTTTAAGGGTTTTTGGTAACCCAGTTAGAAAATCCATGGTAATCTTCTCCTACTTCCATATTGGAATCACTAAGTTTGGATGCAACCTTGGCAGTCTTTGATGTTCGGATTTGACCTGTTGACAAGTTAAACAGCAAGAGACATAGCCCGCTATATCCTTCTTCATCTCATCCCACTAGTAATGAATCTTTAAGTCATAATACATCTTGCTACCCCTTGGGTGCAAAACATAGATGACGAATGGGCATGGTGCAATACTTACTTCCTTAACTCATCAACTTCTAGTACCCATAACTGACCTTTGTAAAATACCAACTCTTGATCATTGATTGTGACACCAGTATCAACATCTGACTTTGCCCCTTTTAACACTTTAGCCCTGTCAGGATCATCTGCTTGAGCGACTTTAATTTGTTCCACCAAAGGAGAATGTACCTGCACACTAACCAAAAGTACAACCAGATGAAGCTATATGTAGTTCGACCCCACTACTTTCCAACCCACGCAGCTCACAAATCAAAGGTCTACGACTTGCTTCAAAATGTAACAAGCTACCACTAGACTTTTTACTGAACGGGCCTGCCACCACATTAGCTTTGGCCAGATGGTAAAGGATGGAGCAGTCATAATCCTTAATCAATTCCATCAACTGGTGCTGTCTCATATTTAGATCCTTCTACTCCAAGATGTACTTCAAACTTTTATGGTCAGTATATATTTCACAGGTTTCATTGTACAAGTAATGCTGCCAAATTTTAGTGCAAAAAATACAGTCGCCATTTCAATGTCATGGTTGGGGTATTTCTGTTGATGTTTCTTAAGTTATCTTGATGCATAAGGAATTATCTTGTCTATCTGCATCAACACACAACCTAATTCAATATGAGACGCATGACAATAGATGACACATCTACACCCACTTTTCGATAAAGGCAAAATTAGGGTTGTAGTTAAATGTTCTTTAAGTTGCTAGAAACTGTCTTCATAAGCTGACACTCATTCAAATTTTATATTTTTCTAAGTCAGCTTTGTGGGAGCCGCTATGCATAAGATATCCCTAACCAAACGAATATAATACTCTGCCAGACCCAAAATGCTATGACTATCTGGGAAAATGAGAGGGAATTTTTTGGGGGTGAGGACGGCGGTAAGATGGTAAAAGGGTTGTGGACTTTCGGGTATAAGTTTGGGAGGAGCAGTCCAAAGGGCATGTACGTAATTTCACCAAAGTTTCTGGTTCTTCTTAATTGCTACCTAGTCCTTAAGTTATATATATTTATTTCTAAATTTTCTTTTTTACTCCACAAAAATTTTTCCATGGGTGAGAATTCAAGAAAACCACCCACAAGAGAAACTTTTTATCAAAAAGTTGCTTAACAAGTTTTCCAAGAAATCCTAATTTCTTTTTTAAATCTTGTATCAAGCATGAAAAATTGAAATTTTCTACTAGTGATTCTTAAAAAACTTAAAAGAATGTAACAAACGCCCCCTAATATAATTGGTTAGCTTTAGTTGAAACAATTCATTAATGATCATATGTTAAGAAGAGAAGATATTGATCCATTGGCATGCATTGCGATTGATTTTGTTAAGGGACCACTGAGGAAGGAGAGGGATGTAAATATATGATGGGCGGTGAACCTGTAGGTGCTTGAGTGTGAAAAGACGAGTCCGTTTGGAATTTGGATGTTGGGGACCAACTAATTGCTTTCATGCAAAAGGTTAAAAATGTAAATCCGACTTTAACCCATAAAATTAAATATACTAAAAAAAGAAACATTAATCAGGGGCCCAATCCCATACTATGTACATGACTGTGTTTTTTTCTTCAGATTTTATCGTGCTGTTTGTTTTAGTTTTTAAAAATAATTTTTTTTTATTTTGTGAGAATAAAAAAATTTATTTGCGTTACTGTTTTCATTGGTTATTTTTAAAAATTATTTTCAAAAATAATAATTAGAAAACAAAGAAATAAAAATAATTTTTTATATTTTAGCTTATTTTTTATCTATTTTTTAAAAGAACACAAAAAATAATTGATGAAAATTTTTTTATCCAAATAAATTTTTTATTTTTTTGTTCTATAAAACTATTTTTTAAAATTATTTTTAAAAATAATAAAACAAAAACTATTTCAAATAGTTTCTATATATCCTTATTTTTTTGTTTTTGCTTTTTAAAAACATGTTCTTTACTTTTTGGGCTTTAGTTGCGTCATCGTCTACCTTGCGGATGACGTCATTAACGTGGATGTGAAGTGAATGATCATGCCGTCAATATTTTGATGGACGGTTTGGAAGGTAATGCGCAGAATTCAAAGGATTGTTCAGAAATACGGGATCCGACCCTTTCCTTGCGTCACTGCGGCGCGACTTTAGTGAATCTCAGTTTATACTTGGTAGTGTTAAAGGGAATTCCTATATAGTCACCGATGAGGTGGCATAATATATATTATTGTTAGACGAATAAATCAAATTTTTATCTAATAATAATATATAATGTTGTACCATGAGAATATCATATTTTAAATATATCATAAAATTTGTTATATTCTTCACTTGTCATAGACTTTGTTTATAAATGGTGTAATTAGAAAGTGCTACAATAATTATATTTAAATTTATTGACTATAGCTTTATAATGGCAAAAAACAATTCATTGGCATTACTTAAAAATTTTTAAATAATGATATATTCATATATTTTATTCATAAAGTATATATAAATTATTGAGATTATTGTTTTTGAATTTAATAAAAAAAATTTAAGTGGGATTGTTATTTTAGATATATTACTTCAATAACTTGTGCATAATTTATGAATAAAATTTATAAATAAATAATCTTTTTATTAAATGAATATAATCACTTTAATTTGTGTAACGTTACCACTTAGTTATAGGCATGCGTAATGATGTTTATATTCATTTTCTTTTTAGTCATTTTTGACCTATCATTGTTATCTACGCACATATAAATAACTATGATGATTTTAGGAAAAAATTGGGTGCGCACAAATTAAAACACGTCCCTTTATGACCTCCCATGCAAGTGCGAATGGCCATAATGGAAAGATGATTTATCATGATTAGATTTGGACCGGGTATAATGTGGGTGTGACACGAGGATAATGGTGTTTGGACTTGGGCAACTGGGGAGGAAAGTGGTGTGAGGTGTGAGTATTGATTGAGTCTTGTTTGGTAGAAACAGCTTTCAAATATTTTAATAACTTTTACTGCTTCCATTTACTTTGACCAGTTAATGGTGGTCATTATCCGTGTTATAAAAAAACCAGCACGAGTGCTTGCTATGAACTTGCATTGCATTAGCTCGTAAGCACTCTCGGGAAAAAGAATTAATTAGTGAGAGAGATCTCTTCGACTACGAATATACTTACGGTGGCTGCTACGCAAAAAGCATATTTAGGCTTAAAGTGTGAATATAATACATGTTTATTAAATCTTGTGTTGATATTTCAATTTAACTATGAAAAATAAGAATGATAAGGATTAAATCTCTGATCACAGGGTCATAAAAGCTTATAATACAATGTTAATAAAGACAATTTCAATTCAAAAGTTTAATATGTTATATATGTGAAGGCTCATGAATATTTATTTATTATATCAATTCTATATTGATATTTGGTACACATTTGATTTTATCTTTATATATATTCATGTCCGTTTTTCATACCGGTATCTAAGGTACCTTATAACATTCAAAATGTCTCAATTCAAAGCATATAATGTCATTATTTTGTTAATATTTTATCATCCAAAAATTATAACATCCATATCTCTCAATTTTTGTAATTTATTTTTGTATCTTTAATTTGGTAATATCTTACATATAAGAATATTAAATACCATAACATCCTATGCTATAATTTTAAAATAACAAAAAATATAAAATATCAGTATAAACGATCGTTTATGAAAAAAGCTAGCAAGAAATTTGGACTTTATAGGTAAGCACCATGGAAAGATATAGATGATATTAAGAAAATCTTATTACGTAATTTATCAGAATAATATTCCTGTCCCTAAGTACTTTCTGTGCCTATGGTGGCTGCTGGAGTTTTTTGATTCACTCCATCAACAGTAGTTACTCTTTTGATGGGTGACTTTCTTGGTATCCTCCTTTTAATAACTTTAGTACGACAATATCACTTGACATTCTTCGCAAAGGAAGCTGCCTGGATAATTTTCTCAAAGGAAGTTTAATTTGTGGGCGGTAAGGGACTACTCTCCTTGTAACTGGGTTTGATTTGTTACCACAGCTTCTTGGCGTTCACACACTAGTTATGGTCAGTCATAGACTAATCTAAAGCAATAATAGTTTTTCAAATATAATAATTTATTACGGGTTGTTAAGTAAATATATACATATATATATATGTTCCATATATTTTTTTTTATTCTTGTAGAGTTTTACCCCTTACTATTATGTCTTACACAATCAGTTTAATTTCTTTTCATAATTTGATAGGTAAAAGTTATTGGTAGGCACCATAAATTGTGATGCTTCTTCTTTGGAATAAAAACAACTTATCTAATTTTAAAATTCTTTTAGTGTACAAAGAAGAATGATCATTTGGCTAAATTGAGAAAAATATAAGAGATAATTTTATTTATAGATGCCTCTAGAGAATAGTGTCTCAAATCATTTTAGAATAGTGCATTAGTGAGAAAAGTGAAATATATATTGCAATTCTGAAATAAATTATCAATGGAGGCACTAAATAATAATTTACTCTAAATATAAATTAAATATTATTATAAATTAGTATAAATATAAATATTATTCTGAAACCTATTTCGATAAAAATAAATTTTGCACCAAAAGATGTACCTTATGCTAGCTTAATAGCCACGCTATAATTTTGTGCCAATAAATAAGATTCCAATGGTTGGTGGCGGCCATTCCTCATATTTTTCATTTTAATTGATATTCTTTTAATACGTATGTGTTCAATTACTTATTAAATAATAATGAATTAATTAAAACCGTTAAATATAGATAAGTTGAGGAATTTTATTTTTGGTAAAGATAAGTTGAGGATTTGGATGTTTTCAATGATCCCTTTTTCAAATAAAAAACAGAGTGAGTCTTCGGTTCATCTAGTTTTGTATGGTATCTTTCTTATGAATGAATATATGTTTTTATTATTCAATTTTAATTAAAAAAAGTTAGAATATATTTATTTAATTTAAAATTTTTAAATAATATAAAATATAAAATATAAAATCATACATTTTTATTTGACTAACTCGCTGTATAGTCATCAAAAAATTTTAAAATCCTCAATTTAATCTTCAAAAATTTGTTCTCTCAATAATATAGTATTCCACTTTATTTTCTATTAATAAAATGGTCATGTCATTAAATTACTTCAACTAACAGCTGTCAAATATGTATTAGGTTAAGCCACGTCAGTATATTCATTAACAGTATGACTATTTTGTTAACAATTACACATTAGAGGCCAAACTTAGAAATAATTATTTTGATGATCAAATTAAAAATTTTAAAATTTTTTGAGAATCACAATTAATTTAATCTTTTCTTTTCTTTTTTGTCATATCTTTTGTTTGTTCTTAATAATTATTTTTAGAATATTTTATCCTTAACTCTGTCTACCCACATACATGCATGCGTGCTATTTTCTCGTATAAATATGCATTTCTATGATTCAATAGAAAGCAAGGAAAAAAATTTCGTGTCGTTTCGTACGAAATGATCGAAACTTATCAATTTTTAGATCTACCGAAACGAAACTGTATATGCATAACGAAATTCCACCATTTCGTGAAAATCTCCTAGAATCGTTGAGTTTCGGTGAAAATAGTGGCCTTTTGGTGTGTTTCAGATGAAGCTAACAAAACTTTTGCTTCTTTTGAACAAAAAACATTCAAACTAAACTTTTTTCAAAGAATTTTTCCAAACTTACAGATCGAAATAGTCAAAATGCCAAAAAGCCTAAATGATAAAACCATCATTCAGAATCTAAAATCTAAACTCTCTTAAAATTGAAAAACCAAAACTTATTTTCGATCATTTCTTCTCTTCTCCAACCATCCAACCACTAGGAATATGAACTG
>JASKGM010094913.1:0-12937 GCA_034509205.1 Ceratonia siliqua
AACATCTCATTTGTCTTAATAATGGTTTGAGGCTTGACTATCCACTGATAGACTGACTGAAACAAAGATGAAAGATATCAATACCAGTTGACTGCAATTTTAAACTAGAAGCTTCAATCCAAGAACTTAGAGTGCAATACTATTCTCCTGCTACTGTTATATACAACTCTTCAAAAGAACCTTTGCAGCCGCTGTGGGAATTTACACTTGTTGGTCCTCCTTAGATGCTCTGTCAGCAAACCACAAGCACATATTAAAACTTGAATTCACTAAAGACTAAAATTAAAGAATTCATAGAACGCTTTTAATTAATAGAAGTACAACAAAATAGCCACAACTACTAACAATTTTGAGTTAAAATAGTTACCTAGTTTTCCCATCAACATCATCCCCAGCATCTGGCTTCTTGTCAATTTCACTTCTTACGTTGTTCAGCAAAGCATAATCCAAACCTTTGACCAAGTGTGTGCGCTCCACATCACCTAATTAACATCAATAAAAACAAAAAGAAAATGCACTCAGTTAATAGCTTAAGAAGTTCAATGAAAGCTTGATTTTTGTGCTAGATTAAAGATTATTCACATATAAAGTGACTACACAGTCATGCATGTAACATTATTCTAATAATTAACATTACCATCTTATAGATGCCAAAATCTATTATACTGCAAGCAAGCTATATAGTCAAGAATAAAATAACATTCCAGAAAAGGAAAAGATTGTGGAGGCATTTGGTAGGGACAATTCTAAATTCAAAGTATCTTGGAAACCTAGCCAAAAGATATACGGAAATCTAAAATTACCTATGTTTGATATGACAACTAAAATACAGCAAATCTTGAATTTCAATATATTTGATACCTAGTTTCCAAGATATTTGAATTGTAGGATTCCTATGTACTAAACAACTTCAAAGAATAAATCTATTTCAGTAAGTAACATGCTTTATACACTTGTTATAATATAGAGACCTAACAAAATAATAGTATGATACAAACCTCCAAGGTACTTGCTCTTCTCAATGGATAATTTCTGTGCATCAGTTGACCTACAAAAAGCAATTAGATGTTAGGAAAAACCAAGCAATGGCAGTGAGTAAAAAAAAATTGAAATAAAAGATATGTCGCGACAAAAATAATAGAAGGTAATGGAAACCTTACCGTAGATCTACATTACCAGGAGGAGCAACTGCATGAAATCCCAGATCAGTGGGTTCATAATCAGGATTTTGATCTGCCCTACGCTATTTAGCACGGTCTCTATATTTTGGCAGATCCGGTTCTTCCGCCTTCTCTTCCCTGTGCAATTTCCAGTATCATGTAATTATTATATCATGCAAAATTTACGTGATTCTTTATCCAACACACACACACACACACACACACATATATATATATATATGCACTTTTCCCCCCAATAATTATAAAACAAATATTACATATGTGAAGCGTGGACTTACTTTAAGGTGCAATTATACCTAACTAATTGTCGTCAAAACAAGTTTAGTTAAATTTCAATACTAAAACTAGCCACACTGACATTGGAGATTATAACTGAACGGGTTGATCACCCTAAGAAACCAAAAGGGGTACAGAACTACATATACCTTTCCTAAGGTATCTCCTAGTTTAAGGTTCAAGAACAGATTTAGTTCCCTCGTCATACTTACATTCTAGTACCTAAAAACTAACCATCGTATTGGGATATGTTCCGTGACATCAAGCAGAACCCATGTGATACGTAATAGGGTGCAAAAATAATTCACATCAGATTGAAGCAGATTGGATTGACTTACTTGCGACGGATAGCTTTCTCTTTGTAATGTTTATTCGAAGCAGTCATTGGTCAGCAATCAAAACTACTGCAAGTGAATTTTATAGTGTGTTATCCTCCAATGATATAATCAATGCTGGAATTCTCAATTCATCATGTAAAGCTGCAAATCATTCTCGTCGTCGGAGCTTCTCTGGTTAAGGTTTTGTGCGATAAGCAGGGATGCCACTGAAGAACGAAGGGCGATTGGGAGCAAATATAAAATTACGAAAATGCCATCCCTCATGTTTTCGATAGAGTAACAGGAATAGGAGGGAATCGTAAACCGCCACAACGCGGCGGTCAGTTTGTTAAATTTGGAAGTTGGAACGCGCCAAGTTTGAAGTGTAACATGTCATGTGGCTTGATATTTAATTATTTATCCTTGAACGCATCCTTTCGGTCTTCCTTCTCTCTTTTATTTTTCCAAATAATTTTTTAAATTATTAATAAAAACTCCGTAAATCTTTGTGATTTGCATTGTTGGTCACTATAATAATTTGAAAATTAGCATTTTTTTTAGTTTAGCTTGTTTAATACTCAATTTTATGTTTAAATAAGAGAACAACATAGGATTTGATTGAGAGAAAAATTTTAACGTGACAACAAAGTGATATAGTGTAAAAAATAAGTAAAAGAGTATTAAAATATAAAGATTTTGATTTTGAGATATGGACATCAAAAGGCTATTAATATGATATCATTATCATTAAATCTTATTATGTCTCAGGTCGTAAATTTAATCTTATATAAAATAGATTAAAATTTAATTTGTAATTAAATATTTATCATAAAATCAATTAAGCTGTCCTTGAACTTATTGCTGTAGTCAAATATGTCAAATTATATTTGTTGGATTTCGCTGCTCTGCATAGTTGGCCTTTTATTTACTTTAAAGTCATTTATTGTGAAAAAAAATTCACTCAATTGATGTGATAATATTAGTTTGAAACCACTTGATTCCATAAATAATAATTATCTTAAATGGTTAAACTAATCTTTATATGAATATTTAATTATGAACTTGTTCCAAAGCTTAACTAAATATTAAAAGTAAAAGCTTCACATCATCATCATCACCAAATGTTACATTCTAAATTCAAACATGTGATTGACGTCAAATAATTTTTACGTATAAATTCATTAAATTGGGTAAGAACTTATATGTATGATATTTATATTTTTTAGTAAAAAAATTGTATTCATTGAATTTATATGAATAACTTATTATTATTATTTTTAAGTTAATAGGTGCTGACTACTAACTAAGGCCAAAACTTGATAGGCTTTTTAAAAAAAGGGGATACTATCCTACCAATATTCAGAGATAGGTTTTTCATTTTTAAAATTTTAATTTTTTTATAATTTTTATTTTAAAAAATAAGTTAAAAAAATTTAAAAAACAAAAAAAAAGTTAAAAAAAAATCTTATGTTTTTTTTATTTTTTCATATATTTTTTAAAATTGTTTACACTAATTTTTAAAATAAAAATTATAAAAAAATTAAAAAATTAAAAAATTAAAATTTATAATTTTAAAAATAAAAAACAATGTTTTAAGTATTGCTACTTATGAACAATTAACTTTAAGAGCTTATATAGTTCATCATGTTATGATGCGACCCTAGTGTACATGGAATTGAATTTTGTTCTAGTGTTGCATATGTTGTCGAGTCATATTGCCACATGTATAAGTAATGAATAGTAATTGGTCAAATTGTATGTCGTGAAGGTGGACTTGTCTACTTTATTTCATTGCGTGTATTTGGAGCATGTGAAAGATCCAAGAGAGACTTTATCAATGTTTTCGTTGTAAAATTTTCTCCCTTCTATTTGTACAGTTTATTTCAGTCAATTTGGTTATCTTAAATTGTAATTGTATATGTCTATATGAAAGCTTATAAAATATTATTATAATAATAGTATTGTCACGTGTTTAAATTTGAGATGTGACATTAAATATAAATATTTTTACTTATTTTATTAATTAATTATATAAATTCAATAAAAATATAAATCAAATTTATAAAAAGCCTCCCAAATTTTAATAGAACGTACATTACAGATTTACAAAATAAAATAATCATCTTATTTATAAATTATTTTCTTTAAAAAAATAATGTATTTAGAATCACCATTCTAAGCAGGCAGCATGCCGTAAGCGTAAGGTGCATTTTTTAAATAATTAGAATTATAAGAAATTTAAATATGTGAACAGTGAACAATATTATTCACAATAACAATAATATGGAAACGACTCAAATCAAATTATAATAGTTTTAACAAATGAAAAAATAGAAAACAAGTCAAAGGGCCGCAAAACAAATATTTGATCAACCTCATCGTCACCAAGTTAAGCATCACGCTTCATTGTAGGGGAAATGACGGCGTTGTATGAAACAGTTTTTTAAAATTGTTTTTTTATTTTTTTCAACTAAAAAAATTTATTTAAATAAGTATTTTCATTAATTATTTTTAAAACTAATAACTACAAAACAAAAAATAAAAAATAAAAAATAATTTTTTTTAATATTTTAACTTGTTTTTATTATATATTTTTTAAAAATACAAAAAACAATTAATAAAAAATATTTTTATTTAAATAAATTTTTATTTTTTTATAAAATTATTTTAAAAAATTATTTTAAAAAATAATAAAATAAAAACAGTTCCAAACTGTTCAGACAATATTTGACTTTTATTCATAAAAAAAAAATCAACTGAAGGAAAGTAAATTAGTATTTTTTTTAAGATAAAGGTATCGCAATTCTTGGCTTGAAAAGTTGAAATGCCTTTAAAATGGTAGAGGAAAATTGGTAAGTGATAACAACACCATTATAGTATTGCCGTCCCTAGGATAATTAAAGTTAAAGATGTAAGCCTTTTCACACTGTAAATTTTTTTTATATAATTGGGGGGAAGATATGAACTAGGTGACACGTTAGTTCGCAGTTACGTCGGTTGTTGAATTAAATGAAAATTAGAATTAGAATAATCTGATAAAATATGTATAATGTTTGCAATACAAGCTTGACATAAATAATTTCTTATTGTTATTACAGATTCATATACATTTTCATTTTTTCGATTTTTTATTGTGTGGATGGAGCGGGCACCGAAGTTGTGGTTTTGATTTGATAAGTTCTTTAGATCTGAGCTTCTTTTCTTTGAGAAAAATTAGGAAATTTAATTAAATTTATAAACAAAAATGAGAGAGAAAACGAATCAATAATTAGCTTAGCAGCTCTTCGCCCTGTCTCCGTGGTTGCGACTTTCTCGAACCTCCCAAATCACTTCCTTTCGATTTTTCCCCCTTCTCTCTGCTCGATCTTCTCATCGTATCTTTTTGCCTTCCATAAAAAGCTCCCATTTTCAAAATCCCCACTTGTTGTTTTTCTCTCTATGTAAGCATACCAGTAAATATTTCATTCATTGGCATCTTTGCTTCTTTTTTTTTTTTTTTTCCTGGAGTGGCGATTATTTGATCTGTATATATTAGGCTTCATGATAAGCTCGAGTGAGGATCAGCAGGTCGTTGTTAGTTATAGCAAATAGTTGCAACAGCTGCAAAGAACAGCGGGGGTGCCAGTGATGGTGGTTGTTCTGGCTGGGGAAGGAGAGGGAGTAGAAGTAGCTGGAATGATGAAGGGAGGTCGATAATTCGCATGAGTTTCGAGAGATAATGTTGTATTTGAAGCAGCCTAGAGTTCAGAACATGGGTTTATATTTTTGGGTTGTGGGTGTTTTGCTTCGTGGCTCAAATTAGGTGATATTGAATTTCGTAATTGCCACTCTTTGCATGCCATTTTGATAGTTTCCCTGAGCCTGAGGCTCGGGGGATCAGAGTAGTATAATAATAAACGAAAGTCATGGCGTTGTCAGAGAATGAACCTTCTCACTCTCATTCTGTCTCTGACGATTCCCATCCTCCTACCCGTTCCTGTATGCAGAAATTTAGGCTCTATGAAACTCGATCGGTATGCCCTTTTCTTATTCTACTTCCCAGTTTTAATTGTAGTGAGATCTCTTTGATTTTGTCAATCATTTCATGTGAAGATGTTGTTTTATGTTTTTCTGCTAAATTCTTACTCGAAAATCTTCTTTTTATTTTCCTCTTTTTTAAAACTCCGTATAAAAGTTTCCATTTGCATCCCTGCTTAGTGCGTTCTGCAGGGTGGAAAAATATAATGTCAAAGGTTTTGTTTCCTGCATCTAATTTAAATGGAGAAACTCTCCTCTCACAATCTCTCACTAAAATTTTCTCAACCACTCGATAAGTGATACGATGATGTAAGAGAGATAAGATAAGTGGGTAACACGTGGTTGAGATTATATTTATGTGAGAATTGTGAGTTCCTATAGTTGTGAGATTAGCAAAACTATTTAAATGTGGGTCTATAATAATCTCCACTGCACGTATTAAGTAAGATAAATGCACTTCTTTCTTACTCATATTGGCGTATTTATGATAAAATTCACCGCTCAAGGAATCTTAAACATTCACTTGCATTTATTAGCCTGGTTATACATCATTTATGCATTTAAAAAATTGGCTCTTAACTTTGAAATTGCAATGTTTAGTTTTTCTAGGGTAAGCATGAAACTAGCCGGTCATCCCAATGCATTGGATTTCTTCCATGATAGACCACAACATATGTTTCAAACTTCCCACAATAAATGTTTTACAATAAAAGAATCAGTTAGGCAAAGGAGACAAAACTACTTATATTTGTAAACCCTCATGTTTTGATTCAATAAATTTTTAACCTACCGCAATAATCTTATATGTAATTTTCACATTTCCAAAATACATCTGAACATACATTTCATGTCTTTGAATGTAAGCATCTGTGTGGATGCCTCCTAGTTCCATTGTAGTATTATTTGTTGTGTATATTAAGTTTTGGATAACCCATTTGAGCAGTGTCTAGTAATGAGATTGGACACTGTTGAAGTTGCATTATTTATTGAGCATCTCTGTTATTTCTGTAAAAAAATAATTTATAAATATTG
Source organism: Ceratonia siliqua (assembly GCA_034509205.1). Classification (NCBI taxonomy): domain Eukaryota; kingdom Viridiplantae; phylum Streptophyta; class Magnoliopsida; order Fabales; family Fabaceae; genus Ceratonia; species Ceratonia siliqua. The sequence goes on from JASKGM010094913.1 coordinate 6,824, forward strand.
TCTCCTTATGCATTTGTTTTTATGGTTATGCCACAGAACTTCTACATGATAGGAAGGGACAAGAGCAGGACATATTGGAGAGTTTTAAAGATTGACCGTCTAGATGCTTCTGAGTTAAACCTAAGGGAAGATTCTACCACATATACAGAAAGTGAATGTTCTGACCTGTTGAGGCGGATACACGAAGGGAACAAGTCCACGGGAGGACTGAAATTTGTTACAAATTGTTATGGAATTGTTGGTATGTACTATGTAGATCCATGATGTCTTGTTCAGTTGTCCCTTGATTGATTATCAGTCATCATCTCAATATGTTGTTCTGCTTTTGTACTATTAGGGTTCATAAAATTTTTGGGTCCTTACTACATGCTGCTTATCACAAAAAGAAGGCAAATTGGTGCAATCTGTGGTCATACAGTATATGCTGTCTCAAAAAGTGAGATGATTCCATTACCAAATTCTTCGGTTCAGTCTAACATCGCCAATTCTAAAAATGAAAACAGGTATTTACAATCTCACATGTCGGGCCAATTGTATTTCTGAAGGAAATCTTTGAATGTGAGGATATTCAGCATCTATTTGCATTTGTACATAATTCATTCTGATGGCTTGATATCTTTTCACGGTTTTTTTTAAACCATTTACCCCTTGAATTTATTCATATCTGCATGCATTTCTGATGATCTTCTTTCAGTTTCTTTTCCTCTATTCACTTTTTACATTATTTCCTCTCTCCTCTGTTTTTCAAAAATCTTCAGAGTTCAGAGTTAATAAAAAACCTGTGCGTATCTCTTATTCACAATTGCATCCCTTATACTTGACTTGAATATAGAAAAACCATGTGTTATATAATTTGCAGGTTTGTTGAGGAAAACTGATTTTTGATTAAATTTTGTTCATGGTGGTTCTTATTTTTAATGCTTGTTACTATGTTTCAAACTTAAACAGCATATTTTGACCATGTCTATTTATAATGTTCTAAACGTTGGTAGTCTTTGTATTAATTATGTCCTTTTTTTGTTGACTTTTAGATACAAGAAGCTCCTTTGCATGGTTGATCTTACGAAGGACTTCTTTTTTAGCTACTCATACCACATTATGCATAGTCTTCAAAAGAACTTGTGCAATACTGAGTCAGGTCATGTCCTTTACGAGACCATGTTCGTCTGGAATGAGTTCTTGACTCGGGGAATTAGGAATCACCTCCAAAATACTCTTTGGACAGTTGCATTAGTGTATGGCTTTTTTAAACAGGTGAAAATAAATGGCTCTTGAAGCCTTTGGCAGTGAATAATCTGATCAATGTTATCTCATCACCTGTCATACTTTCTATCTATTTTCTCCTTCAGCTGTATAATTGTTTCAAAATTGCTGACACACATACACACAGACATTAAGCTTTATATCCTTTTATTAACATATCTATGATGTCTGATAAGTGACAGAACTGAAATAAGCTCTATTTGTTGATCATCAGTGCAACAGATCGTGATGATATTGCTTCTCTATTATCATTTTTAAACTGAATACTATATTTGTTGATTGACTAATTTTGTTAAGTATCAAGCTTACTATTAATTCATGATCAATTGAAGTAATGATTTTGTGATTTTGAGCTTGAAAATCTGATGTCTATCTGGTGGCTGTTTAAGAAAACACTTACTATATCTGGACGGGAGTTCATACTGACACTCATTGCAAGGCGTTCACGTCATTATGCTGGCACTAGGTATGAAAATTTCATCTAGTCCCCCCCCCCCTAAAACACACCTAATGCATTTTCTTTTATCCATTATGATGTGTGTCATTTGCCAATGTGATTATGTTTTGCATATGCTTCAGCTGATTATCCATTACAATATGCTTCACGTCATTGCAATGATTTTTATCAAAACATTCTGCAGTTTTTCTATTCCCCTTTTGTTCCTTTGAAATACCCATTTACAATCATTTTGTTAATAAAACATCAAACACTGTGCTGCCCTTTTTATGCGATTATAACCTGGTTATTTATTAATGGAGCATTTATTTGATTCTTTAACTCACAAAAGGAAAAGCAAGGTTTACATGATATTCACTTGAGAAATATTAAAGAAAAAAAATTAAGGATTACACGTGGTGTTTGTAATTCATGAGCACCTATGAGTTTCGGTGCCTGAAATATCAAGCTTTTTAACCACCTCCAGAACTTGAAACTTTCAATGTAAGGCTCTAGTTCTTTATTTTTAATACTGAATTTTCCATTTTACAAAACACAATGCAAGCATACATATTTGCAGTATTGATGTGTGCAATTCCCAGCTTTACATTATTTGGTTATTTTTTCTTGTAGGTATCTGAGACGAGGTGTTAACGAGAAGGGCAGAGTAGCTAATGATGTCGAGACAGAACAAATTGTGGTTGAGGATGTTCCTGAAGGTCCTCCCATCCAAATAAGTTCTGTTGTCCAGAACCGTGGTTCAATACCTCTTTTCTGGTCACAGGAAACTTCACGTTTAAATCTGAAACCAGATATTATTCGTATGTCTTGCCAAATATTGTAACACTTGCTGAGTTTTCTACCTTATCTTCTGTACTTTGATGTGCATGAGTGTCATATTTTTGCTTATGTAATCACTTGTTCCTCTTCCCTAGTGTCAAAGAAGGATCAGAATTATCAAGCCACCAGACTTCACTTCGAAAATCTGGTCAAAAGATATGGGAATCCCATAATAATTTTGAATTTAATAAAGGTAATCTGCCCCAACCCTTTTTCCCTCATTTAATGCATGTTAAATTAAAGAAACATGGCTGTCTTATTATGACAAATGGGTTTTGCTAATGGATTGTACTGTCTTGTTTGACATGTTGCATTTTTCATGAGGCTCTTGTGTGATTTATGTTGCATTATTTTAATCAACAGACCCATGAGAAGAAACCTCGGGAGTCCATACTTCGTACAGAGTTTGCTAATGCGATTGATTTCATTAATAAAGATCTATCTGAGGAGAACAGGCTTAGGTTCCTTCACTGGGATCTGCACAAACATTTTCAGAGGTACATGTCTTTTATTATATATATTGGTCCTCCTTAGAAAATTATGATGTTTGCTCTATGAGGATGTTGTTTAAAAAGAATATTTTTCCAGCAAAGCTACCAATGTCTTGCTACTTCTGGGCAAAGTGGCTGCATATGCACTGACATTAACTGGTTTTTTCTACTGCCAAGTGACACCAACCTTGAGATCAGACGACTGTTCAATGTGGCTATCTACAGAGTAAGTTCTCCAATTTGTCGCAATGACTTATTTTAACATTTATCAGGTTTACTCCTGATATATTTAATATTGTGTAATGGATTGAGAAAAGGAGAAGAACAAACAATGACATAAAATTTTCCATAGAATGACACAATCACTGTTAATAAAAAAGTGGTTAATGCTTGGTGGAGAGCTGAACTACCCAAAGTTCTTTTTTGCTGTTCTTGCTTACTGATGTTAAGGTTTGTATGCAGCAATGTTGATAAGGGAAGCTTTTCATTTCCAAGACATTTTGATGACGTCAATGAGGACAAAAATAATTCAGAGAGAAAGCCCAGTGGAAGAGATAATGTCGCCAATGGAAACCATTTTGTCAAGTCACCCATGTTGCAGAGGGGGGTGCTCAGGACCAATTGCATAGACTGCTTAGATCGCACAAATGTTGCACAATATGCATATGGGTTGGCTGCTCTTGGCCACCAGCTCCACGTTTTGGGAGTTATTGACCACCCCATAATTGACCTTGACGATCCTGTAGCTGATGATTTGATGGCATTTTATGAGCGGATGGGTGACACACTTGCACATCAGTATGGTGGTTCTGCTGCTCACAACAAGGTAATTTGAAGTTGAGGTTGTTTGCAATTGCTTCTATTTTCACCATTTAATCTAGCATGGGGCATGGCATTTTTGCTACATTATTTTCTTCTTAATTACCTTTGAAGTCATTTAGAGAAAAGAGTATAAATTTTGTCATTAGGTTAATCTTTCTAGTCATCTTACTGATTTGGTAAAGGAGTGCTCTTTATTTATTTACTTAGGAATAAAAGTATAAATAAAAAAAGAAAGGAGACCTCCTTATTAACCACTGGCAGAAATTATTTAGGGTTAACCACAGTTTGTAGCTGTCTAATTAATTTTTCTGACCTGATGCAATACACTTGTTTTCTTTCTTATTGGTACCATGAGAATGGATTTATGTCCAGTGTTAGTTTCATCTATCATTTTAAAGAGCATTGACAAATTTGGCATTGTGAGTCCCGCTAATGATGACTAATCATGGACTCATTACATACATCTTATGCCATGCATAATATTGGGTATTAGAAATCTAGAATTAACTTTGTTTGTACGAGAATGGAGTTACCCCACTGATTGCTCGTCAATCTTTTGGGCTTTCTTTATTTTTTATCTGTTATATGACTTTACTATCAAATGGGTGGAGCAGCAGTTAGCCGTTAGCAGTTAGCTGGTCAATACCTCCTTTGGTTTTTCTTTATTTTTTATCTGTTATTCCACTTTACTGTTAAATGGGTTGAGTTGTAGTTGTTATGGGGTTTTCTTGTTGGGAATTGTTATTGAATTGGTTTGCACTCTGGTATCTTTAAACTCTTATAATTTTTTTATACCTTTTGTTGCTATGTAGATTTTCTCTGAGAGGAGGGGCCAGTGGAGGGCTGCAACGCAGTCTCAGGAGTTTTTTAGAACTCTTCAACGCTATTACAGCAATGCATATATGGATGCTGAGAAACAAGATGCGATTAATGTGTATGTGCTGCAGTCACTCTTTTTCTTAGTTATCTCCAGTGCCTCCAAGTTATACTTTTTTCAGTGGTTGGATCAATAGCATGTCTGTTCAAGTTTGTTTTGTTTGCTTGTTCTGTTCTCTGTTTTCCTTAGAGCTTTTTTTTTGCTGTTCAAAGAAGAAATTTAATTAGAGGGGAAGGAGGAGGGTTTCTTATCCTCCTTAATTGCTGTATAACAGACAAAAGAGAGACTTTAATTCAAGAGAGCTCTCCAATCCCTCGGCGTCCTACCATGTAAACAAACAAAAAGAAGTAGTGCATTAAACACCAAAGTGAGGCCATGGAAATTATCCTATCCCCTAGCAAGTCTAGGGACAGAAATTTTCTCTTAAAAATTCAAGCACTCTCCTCCAACCAAAGACATGAAAGGAACAGCATAAGTTGTGCACTGTCTTAAAGCTTTTCCCTTTGTCCTCCAGCTTAAACATTTAAGGGTCCATTTGAAGCTCTACCAAAGCAGCTTTTTTTTTTTTAAATTAAGTGATTATTTTGATTTTGGCCGTTTGTATGGGATTAGTTTCATAAGTGCTTATTTTAAAAATAAACAGAAATGCTGCTTATTTTTGAAGTAGGAAAATGCTGATTAAAAAAGAATCAGGTCCAATGGAAGAGTGAGAAAACATTTTGGATAAATATACCCCTAAAATATTTCACATATTCTTTAAAAAACACTTTTATATATTATTTTTAGTAATTTTACATAATCAAAAGTATTTTTACGTTTTTGCATGCAAAGGCAAAACATCTATTTTTTTTGTCAGTAAAATCATTTTTGCGTAACTACATACCTATTTTTTTTATAAAAATCACTTCTACTTGAAGCACCTATTCAAAATCACCCAAACTGCCCCTAAAACTAATCAAAAGTTGCTCCTTACTTTTGCAGTTGCCATAAGTTCCAAGAAATATTAAAACCTTGAGAATTATGGGAACTTGAAATGCTGTAGAGGAGAAAGACGATGTAGGCAAGGAATTTCTAAGTATTGGAGTGAATTGCAGAGGTTGTTTGGTTGGCAATGGCATCCCACTCCATTATGGTGTGACCATACTTTTTATGATATAGTGCCATAAGGAAGTCTCTAGAAGGAAAAAAAAAATCCGAATTAGGTATAATGGCATTGGTTTTAAAATGTTTATGATTTATGCCAATGACCACTTCACCCCAAAAACTCAAGTTGTACAAAAAAGGAAGAAGGCAAACTCAACATACTGAGAATTGTACAGAAGAAGCAAAGGCAAAAGGACTATGAAAAGAAATTTAAAACAAAAAGAAGAAAAAATCAGGAGTTT
>JASKGM010094944.1:0-12928 GCA_034509205.1 Ceratonia siliqua
TTAAAATGATACTTTTCACAAACAATGTTGTTAACATTCATTCTCTTATTAAATTATAACAATTGTGAAAGAAAAAGAATGAAAAAAAAGGAGAAAAGTAATATTTGTAAAACAAGAAACTGATAATTTTGTTTTGTTTTGTTTTGTATGAATTATGTTTTATACTTTCACCCCCATTATTTTGATTGGGTGTTTTGTTTTCCATTCAAATTGTGGTTCATTTCCCTTTACAATTATTATTTAATGTTCAATTAATCCACTGGAGTTGAAAGCAAAAAGAACCAAAAATTTCACTGTTGTTTAGACTTTTTTAATATGTTTGGCCATAAAGTTATTAGGAGAAAGTATAGAGAAAAAAAACTATACCTCTAAAGAAGCAAAATAGATTAAAATTAATCAATTAGGTGGACCATAAATCTTATATTGCAAAAAACAAAGTACCTGTGAATATATTGCATTTAGACTTTTTCTACCATTGTTTTAAAAAAAAAATTTGGCTGGCCCATCGAGCTGTGGGCCACATTATGCTAGGCTAAAAAAGCCCGGTTTTTTTCGAGCTAATATTTTGCTAGCCCAGCCTTATTATTTTTCGGGTTGGATTGGGCCAACCCATCGGGTTGGGCCAATTTTGCCCCATCTAGTCCTTACCAATATTCTTTGGTAATTTCTTGCACTGAAGCAGCTTGAATAACTAGTATTTGGATTCCCTGTAACCTCTATTGCTTATTACCCCATATAAACTCCATGGTTAGATGCTTCCAATCATAGACAACGGGGCCCTAGAAGCTCCAACCATTTACACCCAACACAAGGTTCAATCCAGTTAATGGAAGTGAGTAAAGAGTGTGGTTGAAGGTTATACCTTGGACAATAAGTAGCACGTTCTTGAATTGTCCTTGGCATGATAGTTTTTCACTATTAGCCACTCGTATGTTGAACATTTCTGTGACATCAATAGGTAGATGTAGAAGACTTGCAATCTGGTTACTGAGAAAATTGTGTGTGGACCCACTGTCCACAAGAAATGCAATCTCTTGAGGCCCCAATCATAGCTTTCATTCTCATGGTTCTTGGGGTTGCCCATCCAGGTAAGGCATGGACAACGATCTCTGATTTTGGTGGTTTTTCTTGATTCTAGGGTAGTGAGGTCTCTTCAGTGAAATTAACTTCCTTCAAAGTGCTTGGTCTGAACATTCGAATCTCTTCAGAAATCTCCGGCTTCAATCCAACCATGAATGTCCCTATTAGAGCCCCCTGAGTCCATCCATGCACTTGGTTTCCAAGCTTTTCGAATTTCCTCTAGTAGTCCCTGAGTGAGCCCACTTGTTTGATTCTAGATAAAGCTTCATTGAAATCTTCATTCTCAGTTGACCCGAATCGCGCCCATAGTCCTTCCTTAAAGTAAGTCTATGTCATGACTCGTCCTTCCTCCCTGTACACACGTTGGATCCATTGCCACCATTGATTTGCCTCACCTTCATCCTCTCTTGAATAGTTTTGTAAAGTCCCATCTCGCTCAATTGCTTGCATGTCTGGTGAGCCTTTGGAAGTCACTGCAACCGAAAGCCTGTTGATGACTCTTTCGAGCTGCTACATCTTCTCTGCCATTGATATCCTTAACCTTTGCACTTCGTCTTGCAGCCCGTTTAACCCTTGTTCTAGTAACTCTGTACGTTCCTTATTAGTTGCCATAACCAGCTCTGATACCAAGTTGTTAGGTCTCAATCACAGCCATAACACACACACACACACATGCACAAGCTTTGTTCCGGGTAAGAGGTTAAAACCATAAGAATTTTGGAGGAATAATACATAACTTCTCATGGCATAATTTGAAATCTATATACTTCAAGTCCTACTACGAAATAACATAATTCAAATCTACTTTACTGGATAACTAGATAATGATAACTCAAATAATGGCATCGTGCCCCACTGCATGTAATCCCACGGTGCTTCATGTAACTCCTATGTTCTACTTTGCCCACGTTGTGCCTCCCTTTCGGTTCATTCATCATACTGAGGATTTTTTTCGTGGCTGCCTTTATGACCTTCGTGGCTGACTCATCTCACTAATCTGATGTGGCTGAGGTTGTAGCGGATCACATTGTATGGTAGAATTTCCATATATAGAGACTAGGAAGCATTGCAGGTGGTGGGAACAATGCTAGCAGTAATCGTATACACTGCAATTGCATGGGTTCTGATGGGAGCAATCCCTGACCTTTGTGGTACCTCCGAGCTCCGATGATGATAACCCTTGGATATGCCCGACAGATTATGTGCTCTATGATGCATCTGTTATTTGAGGTCTTGTTGGTCCATGCAGAATCTTTCGAGATCTTGGTGAATATAACAAAGTCAATTGGTTCTTCCTTGGAGGTGCCATCGCTCCCCTTCTAGTTTAGCTTGCTAACAAGGCATTCCCAAGTCAAACATGGATACATCTGATTCACATGCCTGTCTTGTTGGGTGCTACATCGATGATGCCCCCTGCAACTGCAGTAAACTTCACCAGTTGGATAATTGTTGGATTTCTCTCCAGGTTTGTTGCATATAGATACAAACCAGAATGGTGGAAGCGATACAATTAAGTTTTGTCTGGTGGTCTTGATGCTGGAACTGCATTTATGACAGTCCTAGTGTTTGCTGCTTTGAAATCTAGGAGCATTAATCTTGACTGGTGGGGAAACAGCCTGGATGGGTGCCCCTTGGCTGCTTGCCCTACTGCCAATGGCATTGTTGTTCCTGGTTGCCCTGATCACTAAAAGATTCTTCAAGCTGTTTACGGCTACCTTGAATTTTGTATATATTTATTACAGTTTGGATTTGATAACGTGTCAAAGTTTGTCCATACAATGTTTAGAAAGTCAAAATCAGGTTTTTCTCTTCCTACGTACATACGTTCCTAGAAGTTAGGAAATGTTGCCACCCTGAAGAAAAGCATCTAAAATATTTCACCAAAAAAAAAAGCATATAAACTATTGCACTAGAAGCAATATTGTCAGGATAATATATAATGGGTACTTTATTGTTGTGATGGAAGCCTTTTCAGGTATATACTCTTCGATCTGATGCATTGACTACTTGACATGAATTCATGTTCGGAACACTGGACAGGATATAATCTATCTAATAGCCAAAAGTTAAGTTATTATTTCCCTGGTATGTCTGAAGATATCAGGACTAGGTCCGTTAAAACACAATGCAACTTGTTTGGATTTTATAAATAGTAGAGGAATGGAAAAAGCTAATCCTTAAACTGGGAATAACATGTCATAAGTACAATTCTAATTTCATTTCCTTTCTCAGAGAGAAGGTATAAAAATTCATGAGCAAGTATGGTTTAAAATGTTATTTATTAAAAATAAGAAGACTGTTTATCAAGTACACCCAATTGAGCAAGGACTTTGGCAGCAAGCCTTCTCAAACTGCTATCTCTCCTCTGCGTTATGTCTACCAAGGGCATTGTGGCTAAAGATTTATACTTATTCTTTATTTCATCAAGTTGAAAGATTTTCTCTAAAGCTATTAGAGTTTTTTCCTGCAACCTTGCAGCCTGATGACTCAATAATTTTATCATTGGAGTAATAGCATTTGCATCTGCAAGTACCTTACTTCCATTCTGTGGTGTTTCACCATCAAGCAATGTCAAGAGTGCATCTAAGGAAGCTTCACATGTTCCAATATCTTGTTCTGCAAGCATCCTCACAAGGGGCTCCAAAGCATTAGCCTCTAAGATGCAGAATGAAGACTCAACTGTACAGGCGCCTAGGTGCACTGGGCAATGAATTTCATGAGCTACAAAGAAGCATTTGAATATACCTTGCTTCTTTATTGGCTTGCTCAAGCGGTATGTACTTTCTGAAAGCTGCTTGATTGAAATGGCTGCATTTTGTTTTGACAAAGGTGTTCCAGAAACCAGCAATTGCACCAGGACCGGGATGATGCCTTCTTGAGCTACTGTCTTCTGCCACTCCAGATTTGTTGAGACAGTACAACGGCATAGAGCTTGGACAGAGTTCTCTATGACTTGCCGTTTGTGTGAGGCATGTCTATGTCGATCCGTAAGACAAGCCAAAATAGTTCTAGCTACCCCAGAATCTAAAAGCCACTGGGTTATACGTGGCTCCTGTGGAAGTCTAGAGATGATACCCATAGCAGCAACCATCTCTTCTGCATCATCAGAAGTCTCGATGATGGTAAGCAAAACCTTAATGCATCTTTCAGTTACATGTGATGAAATGCTGCTGCAATCACCATCTTCTGTCAAGTAATACAACAGGTTCATGGCATTTGCCCGCACTGCTTGGTTATTAAGGTCTAACAAGTGAACCAATACTTGGGCAGCTGATAACTTCATTAACAATGACCATAAAACTTACTTTTAGTGACTTTATGACGAAATCACTTTTACAAATAATAATAATAATAATAATAATAATAATAATAATAACTTGAAGTTGCAATTTTGACTCAGTCAAAAGGAATAAAAATAGATTCAAAATTTGTCACTACAAGAAGTAAGTTTTTCCACCAAAAGGAGTCCAATACTGGGATAGAGAATGTAATAAGAATAGAGACTACTAGTTTATTTATAAATCTTAAACATAGATGTTCGTGCTTGAACTTAACAATTATCTTTTAGGACTAAAATTTATGAAATTAGTATTATTAGAATTTTAGTTATTATTACTTTATCAGATTAATATATCATTCTACGAATCTGACTTAATTTGGATTGTTATACTGATTCTATTTTCAATTTAAATAGAATTTCTTATTCTAGAAAAAACTAGGGTCATAATTCACAAGAATTATCCAGTATTAAGGGATTTGAATGTACTAATGGATCTGAGATTTTTTTCTATCTTGCTTTCTTTTCCTTTCTGTCTCTCACCTCATCTGACCTTTTATTTCTCTTCCCACTCTCTGTTTCTCTTTTAATTTTCCTGATCATATATTGTTACAGTTTGTTTTGGTTCTAAATAGCCATGCTCATGCTCTATATACAATGACAAGAAGCGTAATAAAAAGCAATGCACCAAAACGTTCTATAGTGATTATTACGATCAGATATTTTCATCACAATTATAATTTCCAAAAATTTTGACTTCTAGAAAAATGCAGACCTGTCTTAACCGTTCTCTGATGCTGAAACCAGAGGGAGATTGGCACATTGCCTGGAAAGTTTTGAGAATCTTGCTTTGTATGTCAGGTCCAGTTAAGGAAACAAGAGAGAAGAATTTAAATACGTCTTCCTCAGAATCTAACAGTGAAACCTGTTCTTCATCAGCTTGTTGGTGAGTGGTTGATATGGCAAGATGCATTATTGTTGCAGCTGCCTGTTCACGCAGAGCTGTTGACTGTAAACTGTGACGGTATAGCAGTCCAAATAATGATTGAGCAACACCCTCCCTAATCATCTGCAGGCCATTCTCTGGCAAGGTTGAGAGATGTAGGAGAGCTTTGACAGCTACTTGCTTGATTTCCAGGTCAATATTTGAGAGTAACTGAAGAAGCGGCTGCAGCGCCCCACCTTTGATTATTGATAATTTATTCTGGTCGTTCAATGCAATTTCTGATAAAGTTTTAGTCATGATTATCTTCATATTTTCTGACCCTGCATCAAGGAAATAAGCACTGACAATCAGTGAGGACGTGGTTGCATGCCAAATTCGTATTTCAAAAAACTTCACTTTCATACATATTTAAGCTCTGCTCATTTCAGGGATCATTTCCATGTTCTCTTCTTTTGACAAAAGAGTAAGAAAATATCCATGGTGCTTCTTTTTTATTTGTCATACCAAGTGCTGCATTGTTTTATATATGTGTGTTTGTGTGCATGCAATACTGATACACAATGCACTAGCATCAAGAAACCGTAAGCTAAAATACCAAATCAATTCTTCATTTTGGTTGAGTTTTCATTTAGGGGCTGATTGTAATTTGTAATAAATCATAACCTTATAGATAAAAGTATTTTGGGTATTGCATTTTTTTTTCTCAATATAACCTTGTAATTTTCAATTTCCTGGTATTGGGTTGTATTTGGACTTGGATTTATTTTATTTGTGTTATTGGGTTTTGATTTAATGTCCAAGTTTCCCTCACAGGTTTAGTAATAGCAGATTCTCAATCTTTATGAAAATAGGATTTTGGGTTGATGAATTTGAGGGCAAATGTACACGAATGACATCACACAAACCCACAAATACTCTGTCTCTTAGCACGTATATGATAATTTATAAACATTAATGATTAAATATTAGGACTATTCTTTGTTCTATCTTGTGATGTTTGTCAATTTTAAAAGACTACAAGCACAGGCCACCAACATACATAAAACTCTTCAATTGGGGATAGCAGTGAAGTGACTTCCATATTTCTTAGAAACGAAGTTTCTCTCAAATATGTTAACGTTTAGTATTGATATCCTACTTCATAAATCCACGTGGAGATCAATTGAGTGTCAATTACTAAAATTGAACCTTAACCCTTAAAAAACACACACAGCAAAAATATATATAGTTCTAAGACTAGCAAATGCATTAACTACCACAGGTATGCTGATCGAGACACAAAAACATTGTAAAGCATCAAATGGTGAGTCTGGAATGGAATACCTGAAGAAAGGTTCCGCAGCAAAGGCTTGAGATAATTTGCCTTTGCCATCTCTATAACATTCTGATCAAGGAAAGAAAGGTTCTCCAGCAGCTCATGTGCATTTTTGGCTGCTTCAGTGTCATCACTGCTTAACATTGTCACTAGGAGGAGTATGCTTCCTCGAACGTTTCCTATGAGATCGCGCACCACATTACTTCTAGATAATTCTAACAGCAACTCCACTGCTAACTTGCTTTCCCCAATTTGGCGTGAAAGTGAGTGAACAATAGATTCAAGTGCATTATCAACTTTAGCAATATCTTCCTGCAGAAAAGAAGTATTACTATATTTTGTGCAAAACCAATTTACTTCTCTTCACATGGGTATACACAAAAAGTGCAGTGTTCTAACTTCTAATAAACAATAAGAAGTTAGAAGGTACCCTGTTCTCTTCATTATCCTTTGCAAGCAAAGACAGGATGAACAGAACACGCTTCCTTATTTCACGATTTTTTGAAACAAGGAGTTCAATAAGAATTGCAATGTAATTCTCCATTTTTACATATTCTCGGTGCATCTGTCTTTCCATGCAGAGTTCCTGCAATTCTTCTAAGGATTGAAGTACTTCCTCTTCTTCATTTGTCTGGAGTTTGGATTTAAGAGTAGAAATGGTAATAATGATGTTCCTGTCTTTCCATTCTTGAATTGACTGCCGAAGAGTCTTATTGGGCCTTAAAATCGAAGTATCTAGAGGCAACATGGTCAAGGGACAGTGATTGTTCCCTTGTGCAATCCACTTCTCTATTGCTTTTCTCTCAAATGTCTTGCCAGTGGAAGTCTCCACAGGGTCGTCCATAATATCAAGTGAGATTGGACAGTAAAATGACTGCAGAGGCTCCAACAGTCGTCTTCCCAGAGAATTTCGCTTATCAAAATACTTCTTCTCCTTCTCTTGCGCCGAAGTAATGGCATCAGCCTTTTCAAGCAATCCAATGATCTGCTCCATATGTAGGGCTTCTGCCATATGTTCTCTTGACTCGGCATTTTTTATTTCGCTTTTCAGCTCTCTAAATTCTCTCTTCAAAGCAGCATGCTCAGTGGAGATCCCAATGGCATCTGCAATACAAGCTAGCAACTGATTTGCATAAAACCGATCAGCATTTCCCACTTGTATTGCTGATTCAATTTTTGCTAGAATTTCCTCATCTGCTGCAGCTGGTTGATACTCAGCATCCAACATGTTCTGGCATAGCTCACTTATCTGTTTATTTAGACCAGATGAGACATCCAAAGAGGTTAGAGGGATGAGGCTTATTGCCTGACTAATATTTTTTGTACAACACTCCAAGCGCTTAACAATCTTTCTACAATTGATCAAAAGATAAACCTTACTTTTACTGTTGCACTCAAAAACCAGCTGCTTAGCAACTTTAACTTCTTGGTTGAGGACATCCAGAGCATTTTTCAAGCTCTCTACATTGTGTATGTCTTCCGTTGATAACCCTTTTAATATAAATGAGATTTTCTCCAAGTGAGTTGAGAATTTTCTAAAATTATCCTTCTGAATCAGGATCTCATTGGCTGCTTTGGTAATATCAAATATACCAATGACAGTGAGGGAAAGTGACTCAAATGCTGGAATGAGTGAAGCGTGAACAACCAATTCCTTCGCCATCTCATTACTGATATAAAGTAGGGAAGAATGAACTTCAGTTTTGTTCAAACCCCATTTTCCAGTCAAGCATGAGAAAAAAGAAGCCCGACCAAAACAGCGGTAAAATTAATCAACAAATGCCCAATCAATTCTTCTTATCTGTATAGCGCACAAAAATCTCAACGATATCAAATTTTAAAGTTTCAGATAACCAATTTTCGACCTGCAACCACGCATACAATTTGGGAACTGTTGACAATTTGTGAACAACCCCATAACAAGAAAAGGAATTATTGACCAGAACAACAAAACCAAAAAAGAGATTGAAAATCAATGCTCGTTTCAATACATTACTATATATAAAAGGGTTATCTTGGTCATCTATTTGGTTGCTGAAAAAATGTAAGGGAAGAAATATACAGACGTTCTCCCTCAAAATGACCTCTTGGCAGTGAAGAACATCAAGTCAAGACATACTTTTTTTTTGCCAACAAAGTCAAGACATACTTGAACGGAGGTTTCGAATAACTTCATCATATACGCTACTACTGCTCATTTTCTCAGAAACCAAGCAGAGAGATGGAGAAACTGACCTGACATTCGTGTGAAAGGCTCTTCCTTTTCTGGTTGAGGGAAAGAGCAGAAAAAATTGTCACAAAAGAAAAAAGAGAGAGCAAATAATGGCATGTGATCAGATTCTATTCAATCTTCAACACCATAATGTCACAAACTATTGTCAGAACAGAAGGGGAAAGACAGCTTATAAAGGAGACTGGGAAATCGTTTTCTATTTGCTTCGTTGACTTCATGACTTGTACCCGTTCCTTACTCGGTTTAGTTTACTATTATTCTGTTAATGCAGTAAGCCTATTACTCTATTAGCCTACTAATCATGAACAAGTCAGTCATTGACGGCTCAAGGGCTGAACCGGTAGCCGGTAGCCTGTAGCCGTGAGTAAAGTGACAAACTCAGATTTTTCCACGTCATTGATAGAAGATATGTAACGTCATCAAACACCGCATATTGATGAACCGCGGAATTTGGACTCGCTAGACGCTAGTGTACAGGGCATTAGGGACCGTTTGGTGAAACTGCGCCAAAACAACGGTAAATATTTTCATTCACGTGGAAAAAAATTATCAGTGTTTGTGGTCTACTTGTTAAAAAAAACAAACCATTTCTCAAACTTAGCTTTATATAGAATTTCAAATTTAATGCAATATAGAAGTCAATGTTACGTGACTCTGCATAGAATTAGAATGTACGTATCTTTTTGTTGAAATAATGATTGTGATTATTATTACTCAAATTAAAATATAGTTTAAATGTTTGTGAATTTTATACAAATAATACTAATTAGAGAGTTTTTTATTGTATTTAAAATAGTGTTCTTATGATATTTTATTTTTTAGTTATTATAAAAAATTATTTTAAAATCATTTCATATATTAAAAAATAAATCTCATAAAATTATTATAAAATACAGCACTTTAAAAATATTAACTTTACTAATTATCAAGATTTATGAGATTGATCTATTTAAACTAGCAAATGAATCATTGGACGGCAGGCAAGGAGGCAAGGGCTTAGGGTTTAGTAGTAACAAGTAAAGAAATAAGAAAATATTATCTTAATTTTTCATGTAAGTCCCCTTATTTTTTGTTGGCCCATTTTTTTTTAGGGTCCTACCAAATTTTTCTGACTATCTCTCTCTTGTACAATTCGACCCCTTTAGGTGATTTATGGATCTGTCATTGCCTGTAAAAATTACTCTACTAAAAAAGAAAAATTGTAAGAGCTTATCAGTAAAGATAGCTCATATTGAACCAAAAATAAGCAGGGCTACGCTGCAAAATTACTTGGCCTATCAACTCAGTTGGTTGGGCGGGTTTTGCCTTTTTTTTTGTGGGCAAATTTGATTGAAATGGTGTCGTTTTAGTTGGTTTTTTTTTTTAACAGGCTAGACGACGTCGTTTAGCAAAGGGGCTTAGATTATTCCAAGTCAGAGCTACACTCTTCTTCGACGCAAGATAGAATTGAATCAATCGAAGAACACTTGCGGTGCCCTTCAACTGCTATTGCGTTCGAGTCACCGCCAACTGCCATCAGTAACTGTAACTAACATTGTCGTCTGTCCCTCACCGGCCATTGCCATCGGTAAGTTGAAATCGCGAGTTGTTTGATTCTGACTCCTGAGGAATGTTATTGAAATCCTGAGTTGTTTTGTTCTTACTCTGAGCAATGTTTTGCTGGATTGTTAATATAATCGTGAGTTTTTCATGTTAATAATGTCTTGTTCCAAGTGGTGGTTGTCCTTGGCCATATGTAGATAAATCTTAAATTTTTTTAGTAAAATGTTTAAGTAGTTGTTGTTATGCATATGTTATGTTGATAATAGCTGTATAATGTATATCACTATGATCACTTGTTTAGTAAACTGCAATATAAATTCGATGAGGTAAGTAAACAAAAAGTGAAAAACTCATAAAAGAACAAGACAATAACATAATATTTGGTATGAAAAAGTCAACTTACAGGGTAGTTAGGGATGGATTGCTGCCAAGGTTAGATGGAAATGTTCCACTTTCTATCCTCATTTTTCTGATTCTTTGACTTGGCCATTGCCCATTGGTGCTAAGTTAAATAGGTCATAACTTTATATCTTTTGTTTATTGTTTTTTTTTTTAAAGTAACCATTTGATTCTTGATTTGGTAGCTATTATCAATTTATCATGATATAACTTGATTAAGGGGTTTTATTATCTTTCTTTTCCTATGTTCGGTGTACTTAAAGAAGAATGAAGAATCACTATGTTTGGTGTGCTGATTCCTTAAGTAAGATGAATCTCACCAATGCTAGCACTGATACGCCAATATCAGCTATGCAATCTACAGCCTCTACAAATGTTCATGGGAAGATTGATCCAGCGTGGGAGCATTTTGCTTTGAACAAAGAAGGAAAAATAAATATATACACTTGTCTATATTATGGCTCAGTATACAAGGGCGGAGGTATAAATAGAATGAGGTACCATTTTGCTGGTATACCGGGTCAAATTACTGCTTGTAAGAAAGTTCTTCATGATATTTGTCATCAAATGGTGAAGGTTTTGAATCAAAAGAAGCAAAGTAAGGAGAGGTTAAAGGAATTGAATGAAGCTTTTGAAGATGTTGAAAACAAACTAGAAGTTCAACCAAATAGGTATTATTCTTCCAAGAATCAAACTCCAGCTCAAGATAAAGGAAAAAGAAAAACAAACGTTGATATTAGCAGTTACTTTGTTCCAATAACAACTCCTAGTTCCCAACCAACCCTCAAGAGTGTATTAGCAAGTAAAGAAGCATTAGAAAAATTTGATATGACTGTATCAACCCTCATTGAATAGCTTATGGATGCTTGTATTCCATTTAATGATGTCCAATCACCATACTTTTAGCCAGCAATAGATGTCATTGCTGCTATTGGACCAAGATATAAAGGTTAGTCTTATCATAATGTGAGAGTTAATATATTAGGAGGTTGTAAGAAAGAGTGTCAACTACTTGTTGAAAGCTACTGACACAATTAGGTAAAAAATGGATGTACAATTATGGTTGATGGTTAGAGTTATCAAAGACAGAGAACATTAATAAACTTTTTGGAATATTGTCTTGCTGGAATTACATTTGTGAAATCTATTGATCCCTCCAATATGGTGAAAGATGCAAAAAACTTGTATAACTTGTTCACATAAGTTATTAAGTGGGTAGGACCTGCTAATGTTGTGCATGTAGTGACAGATAAAGCAGCCAATTATGTAGCAACTGGTAAGTTAATACATGAAAGATATGACCATATCTATTGGTCACTTTGTGCCGCTCATTGCTTGAATCTCCTTTTAAATGATATTGGTAACATGTCTGATGTAGCAAAACTAGGCTTCAAATATGACTGTTTTTATTTACAATCATATGATATTTTATCTTGGCTTAGGAGAAGACTTGGTTGGATAGAGATTGTGCATCTTAGAACAACTCAATTTGCTACTACTTTTATCACTTTGAAAAACCTGTATGATTATAAGCAACACTTGCAAGCTTTAGTGATAGACAACCACTAGACAAGTCATAAGTTAAGCAAGAGTACCATTGGAAAAGCTGTTACTGATATAATCTTAAATAATAAATTTTGAAATTATTGTTTCCAAATTTCTCAAGTTGTGGCTTCCATTATTAAGTTGCTAAGAATTGTAGATTTTGATAAGTCTTATTTGAGTTATGTTTATGAAGGCATGTGTAAACACCCGATTTTGTCCAGGTAAATTTGAATTAAAATTTAGGGACATAAAAAAAAAAAAAAAAATATATATATATATATATATATATATATATATAATAAAACAAAAATAATAATAAAACAAATAAAACAAATAAAATAAAAAAAATAAAAAAAATAATAATAATAAAAAGAATAATAAGAGATATAATATTTGACAAAAAGCATAGACGTGTGTAGGAAAAATATATATACAAGAAACTTCAAAAATATATTTACAAACAAAAAATAACAAAAAAAAATGAATGAGGAAAGCCCATGATCCCTACATCCTGTAACCCATGCTGTAGCCAGGAAAAAACTCTTCAGCCCATAACCCGGAGCCTAAACCAGTTCAGCCCATAACCTGGCT
>JASKGM010094955.1:0-88885 GCA_034509205.1 Ceratonia siliqua
GCGATATTTCTATCTATTATTTTGGAGATTTATAATTCTTCCATTTTACTTGATGGAATTTCTATGAATTAGATTCACAAGAACCGACTAACTAGCTTTTCAATACTTCAATACAAATTGAAGCATTTAGGTCTTAGATTTTTAGCCCATTCTATTTTGGTTTGGTAGTTCCACCGTGGAATTTCTTTGCTTCTGTATTTCCGAAATATGAGTGTGTGACTTCTTATAATTGATCCTATTGATAGTACAGAGAATGAGTCTGTCATCTTGATAGAAATGGTTTTACCCCGTTGAATATTGGCATTTAGAATGCCAATAGCCCCATCCCATAACTAAATAAAAATAATTTATTATTTTAAATAATTTATATCATATAAATATTATAAATATAATTCAATACATTCTTGTTTATTATTAAAATTTAATAGCTAAATTTTCATAAACATTTATAGTATTTTATCATTTAAAATTTAAATATATTTTTATCAAATTAGATATTAATCAAACACGAAACTATAATATAATTAGTAAATAACATATTATATAATAATTTATTTTTAATTATAATATATAGAGGAGACATTGGTATCATGCTTGGGGAACTAAGTATAATATAGTTACTTTTTTTATTTGATGATAAAATATAATTACATACCAAGTATTAAATTTTATTTATGTGCAATTGATTTTACAACAGCTAAAATTAAAAATTCAATATATTCTAATAAACAAAATAGTATAACATGATAAGTATACCAGAGTCGAAGTCTTATATTATAATTTAACTATAATACAAATTTAACAAAGTAAGCCTGGCCTGCTGAAATATTGCCAGCCTAAGCTTGTCCAAATTCTCTGCCAATAACTATTGTTCAAATGCACTATATTGAACTCACAAGCAAAGAACAATGATTACACATTTTAATGCTTAAACAAGAATTATAAAAATTTCATCACCCATCAATTTTATCATGGTGTATAACACCAGGTCTATAGTACAAAACAACAGGTTGCCCTATCCAAGGTGGGCGACAGAAATCACCATCTAAGGAGCTACAGACATGTACAAGCAGAGAAATTGTTTGAATTTATTGATGAGGATGAATAGACAAAGTATTTGCAGGCTCTGAACATAGAAGATAGTACCAACAGTGCAAATTATACCAATCATATGAATTATTCATGCTGATAGTAAGATGACAGTCCTTGTAATGAACCCACATCAATAAAACTCTGAACTTTCAAACAACCACACAATGTTTAGTTCTTTTTGCTGTCATGTTGGTCATCAACTACTTCCAATCAAGCATATCTAATAGCCACAAGACTTCATCCTTAGAGTTAGCCACATCACAGAAATCCATTTGTATCCCAAACACATCCATAACACCTTCATTTCCATCTTCCATGAATAGCAATGAGATCCATGCCCGAATGCCAGATACAAAAGGGTGGAGAGGGGAGATGTCAAGGTAATCAAATGCCAATGCCCTATATGATGACCGATCAACGTAATCAAACATGGACTTGTTAATGATACGAGCAACCTTATTTGAATCCTTCCGCCCAGCCAGCACTGAGACACTAACTGTCTGACTTTGACTTGCAGGGACAGTAAACCTAGGTTCAACAGGTAATGTCATCTTGCATTCAGAGCCCTCCAGGTAAAATTTAAGCATGTCACAAACTCCAGATGGTGGAATTTTAATACCTGTCTGGAGCACAGAGCCAGGTATCACTTCTGAGAAGAGTAATCTATTTTCATCCCAAATGTCAATGAAGAACTCCAAATCATCAAAGGAAATTCTTGGAGGGAGAAGAGTTCTACGACGCTGGCGTTTATAGAACGTTTGGTATAGTTTGTAGTAGGTTACAGTTGGAGGATTAGGTCGCTTGCAGATCGAAGGCCACCGGTTGGCACATAGACATTTCCAAATGTAATCATCTCTAGCTATGTCTCTCCAATGTTTACATACTTCCATACAAGAAGCAAGATCAACACCCTCCAATAAGGGAAAAACAGCCTTCAAAACTTCTTCAGGCGCCATTTCCAGATTCAAATTGCAATTAAAAATGCAATAAAATAATCACTATAAACTGCATTGAAGAATCTGAACGTGTAAACAACTGAAGAGTTCCCCAAGAACTAAAAATTTAATACGAAATGAAATGAGTAAGAGAATAATCAATAGCTGTCAAGATATAAACACTTTAATCATAAACATAAGTAATGTATCAAACAAAATCATGCTGACTTCATGGTTATCAGTGTATTGTTACAGAACCACAATCAAGAACAGATCATTTTTATTTTTCTAAATAGGACTCCAACCATAAAGACAGATATTAAAAGAAATTATTGAAGAGGAAGTAGAAAAACACAGTAATTAGGAAAATATAGCCTCTGGAAGAGTAAGATATGATGAAAACAAAAATTACAAAGGATCAACACAAGAAATCCTTTGAATCCTGTTGAATGTACTAAGAGAAACCCACCAAAAAAGACCAAAAAACTAAACACCATAAGGGAGTCAAATGAACAATTCTCTCACAAAGCAATACAGGTGGAACAGTTTGAATCTCCAAAATGCTACAATTGCACTCTATCCAAAAGCACCAAACTACAGCAAATATTTTCCATCTCCACGATCATTTTAGTAAAAAGCAAACTGACCAAGTCAGAATTATGAGCCACGATCTTCAATGAGCTTGAGTCTATAAAAAGACATGTGACAGTCAAACTATTTGATCTCTTACAGTACCCATCATAAACATTCTTAAATCAAACTGTACCAGTTTTCCTAAGCAAAGAATCAATACTTTTACTGCATTAAACCTTGAAATTTCACTGCTCCTTCAGCATGCGAAATCTAGAGGGACACACTTTCTTCGCAGCTATTGAAATGCAGACATCCTAAATGAAAAATGAAGAGAACTAAAGTTTGAACCAATTACAGTGACATTAGACATGATACCACCATCACCCACTAGAAGATTGAATAACATTCAATTGAATCACCACTATCATTAGATCAAAAACCTTCAATATTAAAGAATTAATGTCAAAAATATTTTTTTTTACATATGATTCAGTGCGGGATACTAAATCAATGACACGGCACATCATCTAGAGGCCCGACTTTCACTTTGCACTCCATAGTTTTCAACTGAGCCCGTCAAACGATAACAGAATGAGGGGGGAAAAATCATCTCGGATTCTTCGAAAAGAGGAGAACCCAGAAAAAACCAAATTCAATAAAACAAAAAAGTGAAGAAACCCTAATGTATTAATCCACTAATGGTCTAGAATTTACGCACTAATGCAGAGAACAGAGATCGACCCGTCAATTATGCAGATGAAAAAGGCATTGACCAAAACAGTGAGAATTGAGCTAACTATTGTGGAGATACTTGAAGCAATCATAAGATAGAAACACCATTGTAATTTGTAGAGACGTGCATACCTTGTTGCTTGGTGGAATTGGTAAAACCCTAGAGTTCGTTGGTTGGTTGAATGCGAGAGATATCGCCGCAGTGAATGAGCAAACAGCGAAAAAAAAAAGAAGGAGAAATGAAAAGAAATAGGCTCTGGAAAAGGACAAACAACAGAATTTTTATTATTATAAAAATGTGAGATATTTTTACGTGAGCTACACCACGCCAACTAATAAATATTAAATATAATTTTGATAGATTTCATATCAATAATTAATATGTTTTATATAAACCATGTTCATGAAAATAAGAAATCCCAAAAACGTTTACCTAAAAGACAAATAACCAAATGACACCCTAGTATAAATATAATAAATTAAGTACAACTGAAAAAAGGGTTAACCTAATAATTATTGTCAATTATTAATTTATTATATATAATTTAATTTTAGTCTATTGAATTTTTATAATTTTTATTTTTATTAATTTTATTCTATTAAATTATATGACGTGATAATTTAAATATTTATGTGATAATTTTATGTAATATAATTTTCACATGAGACAACTAATTCACAAACAGCCAAATGTTAACATTTTACTTAAGGTATTGGCCTCTACTTGAGCACTAGTGGAGGACAATGAACAATGGCTTAAAATTGATTTCACGCTTGAAAATACTTGAAGAATCATTGAATTTTCTTTTAGAGTGATTCAAATCATGTTGACACAATACAAAATATACTTAATTTTATATTAAAATTGCCTAATTATCCTAGCCAATTTGATATGAAGTTTTCAAACCCAGAACACCAATCTCAAAGAGTTTGAATTACAGGCATCTCCAATGGGCATTGTGTGAATAACTAGATTACAGGCCCAATAGAAGGGCCCAACAACCATGATAACCAACCAGATGAATCAGAGCCCGCCCACCAGCTTATAAATACTCACCTCAAGTATGACCAAACCAGTTTTGAGGAACATTCACACTTCTAGTTCGGACAATAACTAACTTAGGTATTAGAGTGCGATCCCAGTGCCCGGGCCCCATTATTTGTTGACAAGAATCAAGACAAGCAGACTAGACTTCCAGACCAACCAAACCCACTGTCCTGAACACAGGCATCGACATTTGGCACCATCTGTGAGAACTTTTTCTCCGAAATTTTTTCAACCTCGGCAATTCTGTGATCGATTCCATGAACGCATTCACTCCAACCTAAAACCCACTACTTGCTCAGGGAACCCTGACAAGAATACCACATACACCTCCCTTCAACCAACAACTACTGGGATTGGGGTAAGCCAGTCCTTCACTCTCCCATGGGAACCTATCCCCCCAAACTCACCAGGAACCTAGTCCCCAACCGGATACCCTTAGACTCCTCATGCGAAGGATAGAGGCTCTCGAGCAAGAGAGAGCTGCGGACAAGGCTTAATTGGAAGACTTCAGAAGGCAAAAACAAAAAGAAAACATAGCCGAGTCCCGAAGGTTACTTCACCCGGCTGGTAGTCAGGACGCGATCCCTCCCATACTTACAGGATCCATACACAAACCCTTCCACCCCCGATAACTGAGGCCAGTAGCCAAACTGAAAATATATTCTCTATAAACCCATCTCATACCCAAGCTACGACAAAGCAACCTCATTCACCCGCTGTATCATAGAATACCCCCTCCCGCGCCATTTTAAGCAACCCCAGCTCAACCTGTACGACGGGTCTATTAACCCCAAATAGCACGTGGAGAACTATACTGTGGTCATGATGTTGAACGGCTCAAGGGAGGAGCTTAAGTGTAGAGTATTCCTGACCACACTGAGAAAGGTAGCTCTCCAGTGGTTTTGCAGCTTTCCTCCGAGCTCCATCAGCAACTTCGAAGAAATTGAAAGCCTCTTTATGGCCTGTTTTTCAGTAAGCATCACCCATTAGAGGACGTCGGCCATCCTCTCGACCCTCAGGCAAAAGGAGGGTAAACCTTTAAACGACTACATCAATCGCTTCAACACCTTCTCCCTCTGGGTCCGCAACCTAAGCGATCCGATGGCAATTCATGCCCTCCAATCTAGCCTTCAACCAGGACGTTTCCAAGAAAGCCTAACCTTGGACCCACCTACAAGTTTAACTGAATTTTTAACTCGGGCATCTAAGCATGTTAACCCGGAGGAAATACTGAAAATGTTCGAACCCAAACCTTAACACTCTAGAGATAAAAAGCCTTACCAGGACCGAAGGAAACACAAGCAAGAGAGATCCTCTCTCTGACCCCGCTTCACCACATATACCCCACTAAACTAAGCCAGGGCCCAGGTACTTAAAGAAATATGCCAAACCAAGTTGGCGAACCTCCCCACCCTAAAGCCCAATGTAGAGTCAGAAAAGGATAAATATTGTGCTTTTCACCAAGGAAGAGGACACGACACCGACAGTTACAGGTACTTATAGAACCTCATAGAAGACTTCTTGCAGTGAGGACATCTCCAAAAGTTTAGGGCCGACCATTCCCGGAGGGGAGGAGGGGAGAGACCAACCAGATCCCCCTAACAATTTTCCCGGTATCAACCACGCTAGCAAAGCCAAACATCAATAAGAGGAGTAACTAACCAAGACCAGTGCAGCAACACTACAGAGGTTATCAACACGATCTCGGGCGAGTTCGTGAGGGGAGGATCCTCCCAGTCATCCAGGATAAGACACCAAAGGGCCATCGCCGGTAAGAACCAGAAAACACTTCACTTGATAACCAAAAAACATCGGCCAAGCCCCATTATTAGTTTTACGGAGGACGACTATGGCACCATTGACCGGGACCACGATAACCCCATAGTCGTCAGTTGTTTTATGGTTAACTTCAAAGTTAAGAAGGTCCTAGTGGATCAGGGAAACTCAGTTGACGTACTCTTAAACAGCACTTTCCTTAAGCTCAACCTAACTGACACCAACTTGGCTTTTTACCTAGGGACCCTGGTAGGTTTCTCCGGCACGCATGTGGGGGGTTAAAGGCATAATCAAGATGAGAGTGACCTTGGGTGAATATCTCGACTTCGCCTATTCAGAGGAATAATTCTTAGTTGTCGATTGCCCCTCGGCCTACAACATCATTTTGGGCCAGCCCTCTTTGAACCAGACTTGCTCTATAGTATCTACTAGACACCTGCTATTAAAGTTCCCGATGGAAAAGGGAACTGTGGACTCGATTAGGGGCGATCAGCTTCAAACACGAATTTGCTACAAGACTATTCTAAGCACCAACTACAGCAATACGAAGCAAAGACAACCGACCATGGCTTTTGTGAATCAAACCTCCGCTACAGGAACTCAACGCACGATAGAATTAGGATGATAGCCTCACACCACATGGGGACCTGTTAACTACATAGATAGGTCGGGAGTCATACTAAACAGTCTAGGTAAGATCAAACATCTCCCAACAAGGCTACAGGAGCTGATAAAACTACTTAAAAAGAATTCCAACCTTTTCGCATGGAAAGCATCCGACATGCCATGTATAGACCCCACCTTTATAAGTTATAAACTTGCAATTAATGCGGACAAGACCAGTAAGGCAGAAAAAATGGACTTTTGGTCCCAAAAGGCAGGCAGTTATTCAAGATGAAGTCCAAAAGCTCCTAGAAGTAGGTTTTATCAGAGAAGTCACATACACAGCATGGTTGTCCAACGTGATGTTAGTAAAGAAACCCAATGAGAAGTGGCGCATATGCGTAGATTTCACCAACCTGAACAAGGCTAACCCAAAGGATTAGTACCCGCTCCCAAGCATAGACAAACTGGTCGACAATGCCTCTGGATTCAAACTCCTAAGCTTCATGGACGCCTACTCAGGTTACAACCAAATTCGGATGCATCCTGACGACGAGAACAAGACAGCTTTCATCACAGAAAAAGCAACATATATTTACAGGGTCATGCCATTTGGGCTAAAAAATGCGGGGGCCACATACCAAAGGTTAATGGACAAGGTCTTCAGAAACCAGATAGATAGAAACGTAGAGGTATACGTCGACGACATGCTGGTAAAATCCCAAAATGAGAAAGAGCACCTGGCCAACCTAACCGAAACTTTTACCGAACTTAGGAATCACAACATGCAGCTGAACCCGACCAAGTATGCCTTCGGGGTGGAGGCCGATAAATTCTTAGGCTTCATGATAACACACAGGGGGATAAAGGCTAACCCGGAAACGTGCGAGGCTATCATCAGAATGGAACCCCCCAAATTGATCAAAAAGGTACAAAAATTAATAGGAAGGATAGCCGTCCTCACCCATTTCATGTCTAGGTCGATGGATCAGGCCAAACCGTTCTTCTAAACATTGAAAAAAGTAAAAAGCTTCTAGTGGACCCCAGAAGGCTAGACAGCATTCGAGCAACTTAAGGAGTACCTAGCCATGCCCCTAGTCTTATCCAAACCCGCTAGAAGAAGCCATTTGCATTTACCTCGCCGCATCAGAACATGCTGTCAGCTCGGTGCTGGTTCGCGAGATACAAAAAAATCAACTACCCCTATACTATACTAGCCATACTTTCCAGGGACCGGAATTAAAATATCAAAAAAATTGAGAAACTCGCTTTTGCATTACTTTTGTTAACTCGACGACTCCGACTCTACTTTCAAAACCACCACATAACAATCAAATCAGACCAGCAAATAAGACAGATATTTCAAAAACCTGACCTCGCTAGCCGAATGCTCGACTGAGCAGTAGAATTGTCTGAACACTCAGTCATTTATGAACTACGGGGAGCGATCAAGGTGCAGGCCTTGTCAAACTTCATAGCAGAGCTTACAAGAAACCCCTAGGAGATAACCCAACAACCCGAGTGGACTTTATCAGTTAATGGATCGTCGAACCCCAAACAAGCCGGGGCGGGCATAATAGTAGAAGGCCTAGGAGAAGTAATCATTGAGCAATCCCTCAGGTTTGACTTTCCAACCTCTAACAACCAGGCCAAATACGAGGCAATGATAGCTGGTCTTCGCCTGGCCAAGGAACTAGAAGCCAATAGCATAAAAGTACTGAGTGATTCACAGTTGATCACTAGCTAGGTAAAAGGAGACTACTAAGCGAAAGATCTACAAATTACCAAGTATTTGGAGAAAGTTAAAATTTTCACCTCCGACCTCAATCAATTCGAAATCCAACATATCCCGAGGAGCGAGAACACCCGAGCTGACATCCTCTCCAAGCTCGCCAGCAGCAAAAGCCCAGGAAACAACCAAACTGTTACCAAGAAACATTAACCAACCCCAGCGTATAGCTTGACAGTTTCAGCATCAACAATCCACCACTAAGTTGGATAACCACCATCAAACACTACCTGTAACCCGAAAACTTACCATCTGACAAAACGAAAGCCTAAAAACTACAAAGAACAGCCAGCACATACTGCCTGATTAGAGAAACACTCTATAAGCGCAGGTATTACACCCCCTTACTAAAGTGTCTCTCCACGGAGGAAGTCTAGTATGTTCTCTGAGAAATACATGAAGGCATATGTGGCTACCACATCGGGGCACGATCATTGGCAATGAAGACATTACGAGCAAGATACTATTGGCCGACCTTAAAGAGTGAAGCAACCGAGCTCGTCAAGAAATGCGACAAATGCCAGAAATTCTCTCATTGCCATCTGGCACCCCCGACCGACCTACACACAACGGCCGAACCCTTGCCGTTCTGCATATGGGGTTTGGACCTATTAGGTCCCCTCCCACTAGGAACCGGCTAAAGAAAGTTTATAATCGTAACAATGGATTACTTTTTCAAATGGATAGAAGCTGAACCTTTAGCCTCCATAACTGCTAAGCAAGCTAAAAAGTTTATTCAAACTTTCATTGTATGCAGGTTCGGCATCCCACACACCATAACAACCGACAATAGAACCTAATCTGCAGATACAGGGTTCAGGAAATTTTGTGCCGACCTCAACATACAACTGAACTTCACGTAGTGGAACACCCCCAGGCAGATGGACAGGTCGAAGTAGCGAATCGAATAATTTTAGAGGGAATAAAGAAAAGATTGTAGCAAACCAAGGGCAATTGGACAAAAGAACTTCTGTGGGTACTCTGGCCATACAGAACAACTCCACAAACATCAACAAGAGAGTCACCTTACAAGTTAACATTCAGGGTATAAGCAATGATTCCCATAGAAGTAGGAGAACCAACCATCAGAACAGAATACCATGAGCTCGGCAACAATGAACAGTAGATGCAGGTAAACTTGGATCTCCTAGAAAAAAAGAGGGAAAAAGCTCATCTCAGGATGATTGCTTACAAACAAAGAATTGCTACGTACTACAATAGCAAGGTCCAGCAAATGAGTCTCAACCAAGGAGACCTCGTCCTTAGAAGGGTAGACGTCTCGAGGAAGCACAAATCATAAGGAAAGCTAGCGCCAAATTGGAAAGATCCATACAGGGTAAGAGAGGTCTTGGGCAAAGGAGCATATAAGTTAGAAACTATTAAGGGGAACTTAATTTCCCGTACTTGGAATGTAACAAACCTCAAATATTATGAAATCGAATAACTTGAAGGCCAAAATCGACCTCAGGACCAAAGTCCCCCAACGGCCAATGCTGACCTCGGGGCTAAAGTCCCCTAACAGCCAATGCCGACCTAAAGACTAAGGTCCCAAATGATCAATACCGACCTGTGCACCAATGTCTCCCAAATGACCAATGAAAACCCCGACACTAATTTCCAGAAAACCAATCATAAATTCGCAAAATAGACTCGTTGAAGGCCCAATCAAAAAAAAAAAAGAAAAGAAAAGAAAAGAAGAAGGGAGAAGAACAAGTAGGCCCGTTGAATGTCATCTCAAAATGCACAATCTAAAAAACCAATCAATAAACAGTGTTCAATCATTACAAAACAGGTCAAAACGCATAAAATCTAATCCGATGACGAATCTATATTGTCCCCGAACTCTGAATCAAGGAAGGCCGGGTCATTTAGACTATCGTCAACTGGCTCGAAGAGCTCACCATCTCATACCATTTTCGAGGAATCCAAGCCGTCAAGAGGGAAGTCTGGACTAAAGAACTTGACCTGATCATGGTACAGCTCAAATCCCCAGTAAATGCTATAAAATAATTGGAGTCTATCTTCTTTTCAGCCATTTCTTTCATCCTTCCTTTTAAAGCTCAGACTCGTCTCAAACGATGATCGGCCTTCAATAACTCAGATGATAGAACCTCAACCTTCTTCTCTGAGGCCTTTAAAATCCCCTTCACCCATTGAAGCTTTTCATCAAGCTCGATAGCTCGAACGCAAGCGACAGCGGCGTCCCCTAGTTCTTTATTTGTCTCGGTAAGCCTCTATGTCAAATCATAAATTTCATGCCTCAAGCAAATGCTCTCATTCGAAAAACCAACAACACGCTTCTCCAATTCCCGGGCAACCACCGAGCCATGGGCATGATTGGCAATGGCATACCGAGAAAGACAAACTGTTGAAGCCGAGCTCAACTTCCAAGCATCAGAGGAAAGTAAAAACTCGGTATCCACCTGGGAACCTATGTCCAACCTACTATTCCAGAAAGATAAAGTAGATGCTCATCCTGATGAACAACATCTACGGCAAAGCAAGTAAAAAACTTCGCAGTTTGCCCACTAAACTCTTCGGGGGAGATGGCCCTGACCTCGGGGCTGAAAGACCGACTTTTGTCCTTAGCACTATTAGCTGCTCGGTAACGCTTGGAAGAAGCCGACTATTTCCCTTTATAAGCCGTTTCCTTCTCATGAACAGTTCCCGCCTCGCTGGCAAGAACTGTCCTTAGGGGAGTGGCCGTGGTCACCTTGGAAAACTCAACCTCGGCCTTCCTTAAGCGAGCCAGTTTTGCCAACTAATTATCTCCTCGACAGAAAGAAAACCGTCTGCAACAAAGACCAAAGTAAGTTAAAACGACATAACAAGAAAAATGGCAAGATGAGTTAAAAGCCTACATATCAAATCCCAGGCTATAAGTTTATCATCCCGAGCATGCTCGCTGATAAAAAGTCCAAGGTTTTCTATTATTCCTTGACCCTCGGCATCAAAATCCCCAAAATCATGTGCCCAGACTTTGCGAAAGTGCGACTTCCACCTCAAGGGAAGTCATGGATAGTCGACCTCGTCAAGACAAAAAGCCAATTGGACACCAGCCTTCAGAGCGATGACCAAAAAAATTAGTCATTCCACTCCTTGGCAGATTCCTCTAGGGGTTTCATTAAAAACTGATGCAACCGAGCAGAGAGGTATAAATACACTATCCCCTTGCTAGGATCCTTCAGCAAGAAAAAGTAGAAAAATACGTCAACCCGATGACGCACCCCTAATAAATCGCAAAGGAGCTGAAACCCTTGCAAGAACCCCCATCCGTTGGAATAATGCTGGGTAGGAGTAATATTCACCGCTATAAAAAACTCCATCTCAAAGGCGGACAGGGGCAAGGTGGCATCGACCTTTTCAATAAAGTTTAAATTAAAAATAAAGAACTCATTCTCGCAATTATAGTTGCACACGGAAGCCCTATCAGGATAGGCGTCAGCATCAAATGAGCTATTCTCCCTGTCCTCCACAGACAAATGTTCCTTCAAGAACGGTATAAGATCAGCTCCGAAACAGAAATCCACAAAACGTATATCTTTGCTTACTCAATCGACCGAAGATCCATCACCTACCCCCTAACCAGAGACTCCAACTTGGGAATCATCAGTAGGAATGAACCTTGAGCTCAGAACGCTCGACCTCATCTTCTCTGACCTAGACTGACCAAAAATAAATGTTTTAGCTGAGCAATTGGTCCAGGCTTCGCCAGAATATGGCAAGCATCTAGCCATTTGAGCAACAAAATCGACCAAACCGGGTGAACGACTTATAAAACGGACCAGGGAATAACCGACCCACACCAACTAACCTAAACAACCAAGGAAAATCAACGAAAACAAGATACCAACCTTGCAAGGTAGCAGCAACATGAACACGAACGCCCGAAAACATGAACAAGCAAGATCACCCACAACGAGATCACCCATAACACGAAAAACTCTCAACAGTGGAAAATAGCAGAACATGCAACGATGCCCCCTTATTTATAGGGAACGGGGGGCTGATCCAATGGCCCATAACCATTACATCTAATAGCGATAAATAAATCCACAGATGTTCGGGAAGCGCAAAGGTTATTTCAAAAAATGATCCAATGGCTCACAATAAAAACGATTGAAATAGTGATCTCTCAAACCATCACTGACTATCGCCTGACCACGTGATCGGATCCACCGACCTTTCCCCTACCTCATGATTTTGGCTTATATTTTTGGGGCAAGTGTGGATAACTAGATTACATGCCCAATAGAAGGGCTTAACAACTGTGACAACCCACCAGATGAATCAGAGCCCACCCACCAGCCTATAAATACTCACCTTAGGTATAACCAAACCAGTATTGAGGAACATTCATACTTCTAGCTCGGACAAAAACTAACTTAGGCATTGGAGTGCGACTCCCGCGCCTGGGCCCCATTATTTGTTGACAGGAATCAAGACAAGCTGACCAGACTTCCAGATCGACCAGATTTTCGGATCGACCACACTTCCGGACCGACCAGACCCACCGTCCCAAACACAGGTATCGACACATTGAAAAGACTTACCTCCTAGATTCTTATGCTTATCTTTAAACAGTTCGAATTTGATATGAAGTTTTCAAACCCAAAAAACCCATTTCCTAGATTCTTATCTAGCATTCTTTTTTGTTCATATATTTTTCAGTAAAATTACTGTATTCATAAGGAGGGAGAATGATGAATAGTGGCCAATCTCCTTTAAGCAAAATTTTTGAATTGGTTGCCACGTGGCAATCTATGTAAAAAATCTATGTAGAAACTATGTCACATAAGAGTGTTACATAAATATTTAAGTTGTCATGTCAGACAATTATTTAACGATGTTAATTGATGATTTAACGATAGGAAACAAATTGACATGAATGAAAATTATTAAAACTCAATTGATTGAAATTAAATTACATGAAACAAATTGAAAATTGATTGAAACTATAGGAACCAAATATTATGTTAACCCTTAAAATATATATATATATTCTAAATTTTTTATATATTATATATAATTAAAAAAATTATTTTTAATTAATTTAACTTATATATATTTTATATATTATTATTTATAGCTTTTGAGTTTTTGATATCTTAATATAAGTAATTTTTTTAAAAAATATAATAAAATTATTTATAAAAAATATTGTTTTACTAAATATAGTTACTTGAAATTTTAAAAAGATAAAATATTATTTGGTATTTCATGTGCATCAAATTATTAGAATAATCATTTTTATAATAAATAAATAAAGAATACTTGGCGTATTTAATGTTATTGTATAAAAATTTAAAAATTATGCACATTTTCACCCTAATATTTAATTGTCATTACAATTTTATTCCTAATATATTAATTATAACACACTATATTATAAACTATCACAATTTAGTTAAATTATCTCTACCGTTTAATTGAATATTAAAGTTAACGATTTTAGTTAACATGGGCTAGTTATGTAATTAAAAAAATTTAATATAAATAAAAAATAATAACTTTATTATGCAAAATGACGTAAATATCTTTAAAATAAATGAGGATAAAATTTTTTATTATTATTAATTGCATAATAAATGTATATTTTCATCAAGTTTTTTAATTACTTAACTAACTCATGTTAATTAAAACCGTTAATTTTAACAATTAATTAAATGGTAATGAGTAATTTGATTAAATTGTGACAGTTTAATGTGTAATGTGTTACAATTAATAGATTAAGGACTCAAATTTGGACATTTTTCTTAAGAAAATGTTTGGATCTTTTTTATCTTGACCATTTATTTATTTTTGCACGGTCATTATTTGTCAATGTACTTTGTGTGCATTTTAATCGTGTCCGTCCAAAAGTTAATGAGCCGTTACAATTAACCAAAATGATAAAAAATGGCATAAAAGAAAAGTTTTAGATCTACTTTTATAAATTAAGGAGAAAATTATAATGACAATTAAATATTAAGATAAAAAAGAGTAAAACATCCTAAAAATTTAGTGTCCAAACAATAATTTACCCATTTTAAATATATAAATAATTATAATAAGTGAAAACTATTTAAAATTTTAAAATTATTTCATTATTTAATTTTTTTTAAAAAAAAGAGAAAATTGACCATGCATATCAAATTTGAGTTCATTCTGTTATAAATGAATAAATTTTCACACACTGGAATTAGCAAGTAGGAGTGTTAATTAGAGTCGGGTTCGACGGGCCAACCAAGGGTTAGGGCTGGTTGAGAGCCAAAAAAACAGGCTTTAAAAAATCAAGACCATTTTTTGCCCGACTCGTTTAAGGCCCGGCCTATAGGGCTCAACCCTTGATGGGCCGGGTTAGCCCTATACAACTTTTTTTTTTTTTTTTACAAAGCTTTTTCATTTTTAAGTTTTCCTTTTCCTTTCTCACTTCTAACTTATTTCATGCAAGTATGAAAAATTAAGTGTTTATTGAATGATGTACTTAATGTAAATTTTTAATTTTTTTGAATCTTTATATATTTTAATTTATGTTCTCTTTTTAATAACGTGTAATATAAGTTATATAACTAATTAGTTAATTGAATTTTTTTATCATTGTGCTTGAAATGATAGAACACTAATAGGAGTGTGCATTATTTGAGAGTCAATATGTAAAAAATAATGAGAAGTCTCAATAATATCTTTATTTGTATAAGACAAAATTTAAACTTTATTTTTTAAAAGATTTAGATATTTTACAATATTAGAAGGATCATAGATATCGATTTTTAGAATTATCAAGAATGTCAAGTGATCTATTAAGTATTCCAATTATTACCGTGACTAGTTAATCGGCTTTTAGTATTTGTGCACATATACCCGTAATTGGTTGCATGATTCTGTTCATAATAATAAACTTATTAACTTTAAACTTATTCAATTTTTTTTATTTTCATTATTGTTACTAACTTTTGTCATAATTTATAATTTATAGATAAAGAAAAAGATGACAACTTAATAATTATACCAAATTTATTTAAGCAAGATTTAAATATAATTATTGAAAATGATTAATTAATTTTTTTAATTTTAATTTTATGCTATTGTCTTTAAATTTTTTTTATTACATATGAAAATTTTATATAATTATAATATTTTTTATTTTTTAATATTCTAACTCGTTAAGGCTTATTTAACTCTGTAACCTTA
The DNA here is from genome assembly GCA_034509205.1 of Ceratonia siliqua. NCBI lineage: Eukaryota > Viridiplantae > Streptophyta > Magnoliopsida > Fabales > Fabaceae > Ceratonia > Ceratonia siliqua. Next base: position 15,722 of record JASKGM010094955.1, read on the forward strand.
TAAAATTACAACTAAGTTAAATTTTTTAAACTCTTTTAATAAAAAAAATTTTTAAACTTATTCATTTAAATCTGACTTAGCTAACCCTAACGGATCGGGTTGGCCTGGTTGACCTGCGGCCATCAATATTTTTATGAGTTGTATCAGATACCCGTGTACCCGTATCCAATTTGCATCCCTAATTTTCACCAATTTCTTCACTCCAACTATAAACGAGATCGAAGACAGAAGAAAGAAAGAGGAGCGCTTTCTTGCTGTGCTTCGAGCAAGGAAGTTGCGGGGACGATAGACCAGGGAAAAGCAAGACCTACAGAGTTTTGTGGCCCTAGTACATCCCCAAATTTCTTCAAATTTGGCTGCTTGATGCTGTTTGAGAGAACTAGCATATAATAGTAAACTAGTGATGACTTACAGACGTTGCCTCTTGGTAAGAGGGAACCTCGTTGATCGGAAATTCCACCCGTCTTTCAGTTATGTTCTCCACAGTGATGAACGTAAACGTGAATGCCCAGATGAAAAAACATCTTCCGCAGACATGGGTCATTTTCTCCACAGAAGGTCGTTTGGAAGCTCTATTAATGGCTCAATTGGTTTTCCTGCCTCTTCTCACAGTATTCTTATGCCTTCCTCTGGTTATTCTTTCTGCCGATACATGTCAACAGCAGTCAGTCAGGGTGCAAATAAGATTGAAGTAATGAGTGATGTAGCAGATGTTCTCGCGGACACTACCGTGGATACTGTAGCTTCCCAGCTTCCTGTTTTGAATGAAGTTGCCGTTGCCGCTGCTGATTCTTATTTACCTGTTAAAGCTTTGCAGTACTTTATAGACTCTGTGCATTCCTACACTGGCTTAAACTGGTGGGTTTATACTTATCTTAACTCAATCGTTTCATAAAGATACATTAAATAATACTGAAATCTCAAACAATTCATAGATGAGGTTAAAGTTAAGGAATTACATAAACCTACCAACGGGTGCCATGGAAAGATATTGCTTGTCCTATAACCAATCTGCATGTATTCTGAAGGAATTCCGAAATATTTCGGCATTGGCGTACATGTATTTAAATTGTCATTGGTGGGTATTTTGCATTTTTTCTTTTAGGGATTAATTTGTAAGATTATCTATCTTCCTGAAGAATACTCTCATTTCTAGGAGACTAGAGTAACCTGGCGGAATATTTCTATCTTTCACGATGCGTATATAATATAGATTATGGTTCTTGTCTCATGAAATGCAATATCCTTTTTTAAAGGATCCTTGGATTTCTGGCTTGATATGATGAGCATTATTTAAATGGGAATGCATTTTATATGGAAAATCATGTCTAAATTTGAATTTTCAACTATTGATTATTTTCATGACACTTAACACTTTAGTATGAATTTAGGCTTTGAGATTCAGCTAGAAAGATTGTTGTTATAAGCCTTTACGTTCTAGAACATGATGCATAATCGAGGATTTGATACTTCAATCGCTAGTTAGTTCATATTCCATAGTGGCACATGGATTATGACAGGAAATTCTTTTCCTTATTTCTTCTTTCTTTCAGGTGGGTAGCTATAGTTCTAACAACCATCTTGATTCGAGGTGCAACACTTCCACTCTTGATAAATCAACTTAAGGCCACCTCTAAGCTTACTGTATGTTGTGCTGCTTGTTACTTCGTTTTATTTCTTGCAGAAGTAAAGGAAAGGAATGGCAAATACTTCCCTTCCATCGCTCTCCAAATTGGAGCGTACAAAATTTTAACCTTTGGAGGGGAAGGGCTACCCTTTGCTCTCTTTCCCCAATTAAAAACTCCTAAAACCTTTCTGGTCAATTCCCTCCCTCCCCTGATTTCCCCCCTCTTTGTTTCCCTTTTCCAAATAGGTCCTTAAACTTGTTCCAGTAGCTATATCAATAATAAACTTTTCTCTTTTCTTATTGATCTTGGCATCTAAATTTGCTTTTTCATGTGTTCAGCTAATGAGGCCTCATATGGAAGAAATAAAGCAACAGATGGAAGTTAAGGTAATGGTGTTATAAGTCATAAAGTCATAACCTAATTACTGGTAATGGTGGATATACTGCTATTACTTCAATATGCAAGTTAATGCCTCTGAGCCAAGACAAGTTGTATTGCCTTGATGATCATCTAGCTACTAGCTATTTAAGTCACCTGTTAAGTATCTGGTAGCATAAACCTTGGGTAAAACTCTGGAAACCTAAATAAACATATTCTTTTAACTCTGTTTTAACCAATCTCTCTGGCTTCGTACACTAATTGGTATGACTTTTACTTTTGTACAAAAAGACTAAACACCATCTATTTTGAAATATTGCAGCTCTCTGCCCTACTGCCAAACATCCAAACAGCTGCTGTTAATTTCATAATTTTAGATATAAATATATTTTCTTTTATTTGTTGCCTTGTTTAAATGTGTGACTGACATGCATAACTATGTTATAAAATTTTAATTTTTTTTTTGACAAATATATCATGTTGGCAAAAGTATCAATGAAATAGTACTTGATCAAGATTATAAGTTATTATTTCTAGTAAATAATAAATGGAGTTTTTAAACATACAATTTTCTTCCTATAGTTGTGTAGGTTCAGATTTGAACTTACAAAATTATGTTCTGTTCTGCTTAAACATATAGGTAACCTTATTTTAATTTATTGTGTATTTGAAGTGCTATAACATTTATTTGTATGTTCTATACAACAAGTGCCCTGGTTGCCTAAGGTGCGTTCCTTAACCTTATGCCTATGAAGGTTGCGAGTGTGTATCTTTCTCTTTAGTATATACATGGCCTAAACATCTTGCATAGCTATGTTAAACATGACTTGCAAAGTTTAAATTTTAATCACTTACAAGTTTCCCCTATCATTGTCTGTCTTCTTCAAACAATGCAAGTATTGGATTTTCTTACATGTATGCTATAGAATGTTATATCAGAAACAACTTCTTCTCTGAGCGCAATGACAAACTGTTCAGGGTATGGCTATCACTGACGGGCAGGAGCAGATGCAGAAGCTATTTAAGGAGTAAGTGATTTTTAAGTTTGCCTGTAAGGGATGTCTTGGCATTATTTACGTGGTGTCTTTTGTGCCATAATTTTTAACATCCATGTTTGAGCACCACGTTCTGTTCTAATCTACTACATTTGGTGATATAATGTACCCATGTAGCAATCTTTGTGATGATTTTGATAACTGAAATCAGTAAACAGTGAGTTTTCTGTAATAACTCTTTCATGGACTGGCATTATGGTCTCAATTCTCAAGAATGCAATGCCATATGTAATTCTGCTATGTTCTTTGAATGGAAAAAGTTGCATCTAAAGCCATGCAAGATTTAAACATTGGTTTTAGCTGGATGTGTGATCATTGTGTGCATGAAAATATAGTTGTTATGAATATTTTAGAACTTTGAGAAAAATGATATAATAAGTCTATGACTCTCAGGAAACCAGTGTTTCAAATAGCAACTCAAACATTGTGGATCTTTTGTTGCACTACATGTCATTTATTTTTGTGATTTTGATATTGCAGATATGGTGTGAGTCCATTTACTCCATTGAAGGGACTCTTTATTCAAGGTCCTATCTTTGTCAGTTTTTTCCTTGCGGTAAGATGGCTTTCAATTTGATGTTCTAACCAATATGTTTAGTTGTTTGATTCTGATGGATCTATTAATTATTTTTTTTTATTAACATTATTTTTTTATTGATAGATATCGAATATGGCTGAAAAAATGTCATCATTCAAACATGGTGGAGCCTATTGGTTTCTTGATCTCACAAGTCCAGATACCTTGTACATTTTTCCGGTTCTGACTGCATTGTCATTCTTACTAACAGTAGAGGTGAGCATTTCCTTTTCACGAACTTCTCTTTAACTTTCTTTTCAATTCTTGCCTGAATACGAATTCAAGTTCTAAAAGGATGAACCTTAATTTTTATCAAAAGAAAAGAGAAAGGAAAGAGGAAGAAATTTTTTAGGAATGGGCTTTCCATATCCTTTTTTATTTAATCTTAATTTCTTCACATAACTCATTAGCTTATATTCTATTCTATTAGCATTTTTTTCCTTATTTTAAATTTTATTTTCTTTAGAATGAGCTTGCAGGAGTGGTGTTATCCATTATATTTTGGTGCCAATTTAGATAAATTAATTTCTCCATGTTCCTCAGTGCAATATGCAAGAAGGCATGGAAGGGAATCCTGCCGCTGGCACCATGAAAAATATCTCTAGGGGCCTTGCTGTTCTTACAGTTCCTTTTACCATGGGATTTCCGAAGGTAAATTTTCCAGCTTAGCTACTTAGAGAAGGAACTAATTCCCTTCACTTCCATATGTCTGTTCACTTTAAACAATTTCCTGTAAGAATTTAGCTAAGCATAGTAGGTCTGTGATGGGTCAAATTAAGTTAGTTGCATATAATGTAGTTCACTTCTCTGTGTTTTGGGTAACAACACTTATCTTTAATTGAAGGAGTACTTCTATCATATAGAAAGAATATGATAAGATTTTACTACAGCAATATTTACGAAAAGAAAAAGTCACGGATTGCAGAAGGCACTTAATTATCACTCTGTGCCGATGCTATGAATGTCATTATTCTGTTTGCCTTTGGATAGCGTGCTTTGTCCTATGGATGTCATCATGTATATCGTTCTCTGTTTTAGCCTGTTATATAATATTGATTGTTTAGAATAAACTATGATTAGTCTACATGGCTGGTTGAGGAAAAATAAAAGAGGAGTGGTTGCCTGTTCACTTCTAACAACTGTAGTTTCACTTTTGTTTTCTTGTCATTCTATGTTGTTTTAACTCTGTGTTCATATACAATTGTGCAGGCTATATTTTGTTACTGGATTACCTCAAATTTGTTTTCACTTATGTACGGACTTGGTAAGGCCTTTCGGGCTCTTGATAAGTAATATTATTGTCTTTTCCCTGACTCACCATTTCAATAGGCTTAAAGTTGAATTCTCTTTTCATGAAATACATATTGCCTAACTGAATTGGACAGTAGCTTTTCAACTTTTGGTCAGTTGACTTCCCTATGGTCTCAATTATGGAATTACACTGTAAAATTCAAGAAAATCTTGAAAATATTCCTTCCATGGAAGTCCTGTCTGTAGCATTAATAGTATGTAGATTGCATGACTTCTGAGTTTCCTGAGGACTACATATCAAGCTCGTAAATCTCAATTTTTTATTGGGAAAATTTAAAATATAGAGTTCCTTCTTTATTTTCATTATTGTTTTTGGGTGGTGGTGGGAGAGGGGGAGATGGGGGCATTGGCTGTAATGTGACAGTGGCAGAGTTAGAGAATTATGCGCTTGTGCAGCCAAGAGGTTTCAGCTGGCGTTGCCAAACAGGAAGGCTGGTGTCGGTGGGGGTTTCAACATTCATATTTGTTGAACCTTATTTCTTTTAAAACTATATTATGGATTGAGATGCAGGAAAAATGTGGTATGATACTGACAATTGGGACGACAATGGTAGACAAAGGATATTAAAATAATTCAGGTGACCAACAACATTTCTGTACGTTTACAAGATAGACCCCCCCAGGGGAAGGGGCTCCTTGCTTTCACCATTGTTTATTTGAGAACTTGGCCTTATTGGTGGGAATAGGTTGTAGATATTGCAAAGTATCCTCTGTCCATTCTGTAATTTTTCCACAATGGGTATTATGAATGCATTTTGGGGTAGATTTGGTAATGCTTATACTTGAAGAATCCATTCTGTATTCTGGTTTTGCCTTTGATGTTCTACAATGGACATTAGAGAGAAAACTATCTACGAATCAAAATTCTAAACCAGGTTTTACCATGGGCAGCAAAATATTGTTGGCCTCTTCTACTGTGAAACCTACCACTTGGTATTCTCACCAAGTACAAACATCAATGATGGAATATCCCTCTGATAGACCCCACATTTATAAAACCTATTCTAGAAAGGGTAAAAAGGGTAATAACCAAAATAGTAACCCCCAACTACATGTGGCAGCCAACCCTTATGATGAGCAAGTAGTGGAAAGGGCTGGTGACGAAAGCATGCTGCATGGCGGCATGATGGAAGGAAAAGAGGACTTAAAAGGCAAAGAAGGGCCGAGGGGAAAGGCATGCAGGATTTGACTTGTTTTGGGGAGGCTAGCATCCATCAATGGCTAGTTTGGCCTAGCTCTGGCTAGGAGTAGTGTTTTTGCTTAGGAATCTCTTGTTAGTGTTTATGAGTGCTGTTGTTTTACTGTTTCATTGAAGGATTTATGTCTCCTTCATATCCGTATCATCTTTTCTATTTCTCAATGTAATCAGTGTGTTAGTGCACTGCATCTATCAATATAACAGTATTTCCATCATCTGCTGGCTGATTTTCCTGGTTTATTTCTGGTTATTACTGTTAAACTGCTGTTTAGTTGTTTTGGTTCCATCATTGGTATCAGAGCACTAAGATCTTTGGGGGTATGGTAAACACTAGGATGGAGGGAAGAATTGATCAAATGGAAGGTGGGATGGACGCAATATGGGTACTGTCCAAGATCAACTTCTGGACATGGGGGACCTTATGGAGGAGATTAGAGCTAGAATGCCCGATAATCGTCTTGGTAGAAATGGGTCTGTTGGATGGGTCACATAGGGCTGAATGTGAGGAAGAAAATAGAAGAAAGAAAGGGGAAAACAGATTTAGGAGATTAGACCTACCTCTTTTCTCGGGAGAGGACCCCATGGGATGGTTGGTAGAGAGATATTTTCAAGTGAACTGTAAGGGATAATGAAAAAATGGAGGTTGTGGCAGTTTGCCTTGAAGGAAGGGCACTCAACTGGTACCAGTGGTTGGAGCAGCCGATGACATCCTGGAGATAGTTCAGGGAGAAGTTGAGGGATTGGTTTCAACCTTCCCAATCCAGTGAGGGGTATGAACAACTGGTAGCATTGAGGCAAGGAGGGAGTGTGACCGAGTACCATGAGGAGTTTGAACTCCTATCTGCTCCTCTGTTCGATGCATCAGATGAGTTGCTCATGGGGACTTTCTTGAATGGGTTGAAGGAGGAGGTGAAAGCAAAAGTGAAGATGGGTTAACCCATGACCTTGGAACACATGATGGGCTTGGCCCATAAGGTGAAGGAAAAAAATATGATGCTGAACCAGGTCAGAGAAGCAAGAAGGAGGCGGGTTGGACCACTTGAGTTCGCTCCAAGGGCCCAAACCGGGTCTAATCAAATAACTCGTGTTTCTCCCAGGCAATGGCATCTTATCGGGTAACATTATGGTTCAAGAGGCGTTATGCAGGGTGGAGGGTCGGCGTCGCTAGAAACTGCCAGCCACCACGATGGAGAGGAGTAGGCGGTCTCAAAATAGTGTGAACCAAGGTTATGGCAACATTAGGAGACTGTCAAAGGCAGAGGACCGTAGGGGTAAGGAGTTAGACCTTTGTTTTAGATGTAAAGAACGCTACTGTAGAGCCATCAAAATGGGTTGGACCCGCCCAACTCGCCATTTTGGGTGGGTTGGGTTAAAGGTTTTTCAGCCCACCATTTTGGTAGGCTGACCTGCCCAGCCCAAGTGTGGTATAGCCTGCCTCTTTTTTTTTTTTTTTTTTTAACAAAGAATAGCATTCCTTGTATTACTGATATGTGATATGCAAATGGTATATATACTGTGATATCTGCTAGCTGTTATAACAGCACTTAACATTAAACTTAATTGACTGAATTCTCTAACGTATATAAATCAATTTTATTTGTATTGTTAAACCTATATATCAATATTTAATTAGTTAGAAGCATTTTACAAGCATGTATGCCATTAATCTATAACATGTTTTAAAATTACAACTTTAGTAGCAGTGTATAACATTTCAAAACTTCAAAAGTATATAAAATTGTAATTATATCACATATTTAGTATATTTTATAACTTTTCACTTTTATATGATCTTTTTTTATATAGTGATAACATAAAAGTTTCAATTCAAAATTTGATATACAAATGGTATTGATTATGAGTTAATTATATATATATATATATATATATATATATATATATATGAGTTAGATGGTACATTTTTACTTTTTTTTTTGAAATTTTTATTTTTCATGTATTTTAATAGTCATTTTAATAATTAATTAATTAAAATAAAAAATTAGTTAAAATCTCAAAATATATCTATGGGAATTAATATATGTTAAAAGATTAAATTTTTTTGGCAAGTTGGCTTGCCAACCCCCTAGGGGCAGGTTGAGGCGGGCAGGCCTGCCCTCCTGCCCTAATGCTATACACTCACCGATGTGTGCCGGAATTGACAGCTTCAACTCCTAATATTGGATGATAATTATGAACCACCCGAGATAATAGGAAGGGACTCAGACCAAATATAGGGGACAACCGAGATAATTCAGGAAGTGAGGGAAGGAGAATTTATGAATGTCGATATCTCTATGCAGTCATTGGTGGGTCTGACAGCTCACAATACTATGAAATTGAAGGGGAGGATAAAAGGGGTGGAAGTAATGGTGTTAGTAGACAGTGGGGGCATCCCATAATTTTATTTCTAACGTAATTACTGAGTAACTACAGCTGCCCATGGAGTTAACCTGCAATTTTGGAGTCACAATTGGAGATGGGTACAGGGTGAAGGTAAATGTAATTTGTAAAAGGGTGGAGTTAGAGCTTCAAGGGATAAGGATTACTTAATCTTTCTTTCCATTTGACCTTGGCGGGGTTGATGTGATATTGGGAATTGCTTGGTTGAGTACTTTGGGGAGAGTGGAAATGGATTGGAAGTTGCTCGCTATGGAATTTAGACTCAGCACCAGCTTGATCAGATTGCAAGGTGACCATCTTTATCAAAGATGTTGGTTTTGTTGAAAGCCCTATTGTGGATTGTCTGGGGGAAGGGTACTTGGTGGAGTTCAAGTCTCCAGAGGTGCTAACTAAGAATTATTATCCTAAAGAAATAGAAGGAGTCCTACAGAATTATGCCTCCCTCTTCACCATCGTAGAGGGATTACCACCAAGCGTGATCGGGATCACCAAATTCCGTTGAAACATGGAGCCTAACCCCCTAATATACAGCCCTACTGGTACCCCTACTCGCAAAAGAATAAAATTGAGAGGTTGGTTAAGGAGATGTTGTGGGCTGGGATGGTTCAACCAAGCATTAGTCGGTTCTCCAGCCCTGTGCTCTCAGTCAAGAAGAAGGATGGGAGCTAGCGTTTTTGTGTCGACTATAGGGCCTCCGGACAAATTCCCCATTTTAGTTATAGATGAGATGATGGATGAATTGGGAGTTGCAAAGATATTTTCTAAGCTAGACTTGAAGTCCGAGTATCACCAGATCAGAGTCAAAGAAGGGGATGAGCATAAAACAACCTTCAGAACTCATGAAGGCCATTATGAATTCCTAGTTATGTGTTTCGGTCTCACCAATGCCCCATTTACTTTTCAAGCATTGATGAATTGAATTTTTCAACCGCACTTGAGGAAATTCATTTTGGGTCACTCACGTGACAGCACCATCCTCACAAGTCCCCAGTTTCCTCACTGAAGAAAAAGAATTACAAGTCACACCTAAAGTAGTGCTTGACACAAGGACCCTGATGAATGGCACTACATAAGTTCTCTTCAAGTGGACATCATTGCCTGAATGCCACAATACTTGGGAAGACGCTGCTGTCATTGCCCACCAATTTCCAAAATTCCACCTTGAGAAAGGGTAACAGGGTAAAAGGGGTAATAACCAAAATAGTAATCCCCAACTACCCGTGGCAGCCAACCCTTAGGATGAGCAAGTAGTGGACCAGGCTGATGAAGAAAGCATACTGCATGGCAGCATGATGGAAGGAAAAGAGGACTTAAAAGGCAAAGGGCCAGAGGGGAAAGGCATGTGAGATTTGACTTGTTTTGGGGAGGCTAGCATCCATCAATGGCTAGTTTGGCCTAGCTCTGGCTAGGAGTAGTGTTCTTGCTTAGGAATCTCTTGTTAGTGTTTATGAGTGCTGTTGTTTTACTGTTTCATTGAAGGATTTATGTCTCCTTCATCTCAGTATCATCTTTTCTATTTCTCTTTGTAATGTGTTAGTGCACTGCACCTATCAATATAACAGTATTTCCATAATCTGCTGGTTGATTTTCCTGGTTTATTTCTGGTTATTACTGTTAAACCACTGTTTAGTTGTTTTGGGTTCCATCACCCTCCAAGATGAACTTCCAATCCTAGTTTTACTGGTTGACCAAATTTTCCTAACACCACTCCAACAATTCTAATTTTTCCTTTCAGTGGCCCTCAATTTAAACTCTGCATCCTTATAAATTATAAAGTGGTCTGAAAAAATAGCATAATTTGAATTGGTTACATTTTGAAATGGCTACCATCACAATTGCTGGGGTTATGTTCTCTCAGCTCCAGACAGTTGTAACACAGGAGTTTCCCTCCTCTTCTGTTATTACTTACTAGATTTTTTGAATCTAATTTCACTAGCAGTAAACTAGAGCTTTTTGTCTCAGGAGTTCTTTATGTCATGTGGCCTAAATTCTGTTCATGTTATTGGCGGGACTTGAATTGGAGGACTAGTTAGTAGATTTCATTTAATGAAGGAAACCATATGTGGTAGGTTTTTGAAAGACCTAAATTTGAAGCAGTGTTTCATGTTTGTCCAAGTTACCTATTATCTATGCATTAAAGGAACTTAATTTCAAGTTTCAACGTTTCTTCACAAAACATAAATGAAATTGTTTTATGATGCTGTTGAGTTTTTTCTTTACGAGACCTCTATAACGTGCTCTTTGTTGTTGAATTATCCAGTGCTTAAAGTTCCTGGTGTAAAGAAAACATTAGGTATTCCTGAAATACCTGCAGCGCAACCCTCCAATGCTCCACAATCTACCGTTTCTTTGTTTCCAGCACTAAAACAAGCTATGTCAATGACAAGTAAACCAAGCTCATTGCCAGTTGTGCCATCAAAAGTTCCAGGTAAAAAGATATCCTCTGATCTCAGTCAAAGGCTTAGAAGTGTAGAGAAACAAGTGAAAGGAAGAAAGAAAAACAAGAAGAAGTGAGGGGAACTTTATAGTTTCTGAATTTTCCCATCTAAATATGTGGCTGATGCTGTTGGTTTTGTCATATTTTAATATCCTCTGATGAGGTGGAAATTAGGATTTTATTCAACATAGTTAGGGTTAAGAGGTAAGAGGGAATAAATTCTATAAAGAATTTGATTGCTAGTGATTTGGCTGAGGAATTCCAAATTTTTGTTCAAGGTGTACTCTACACCCCATAATCCCCATTGATATTCTAATTTTATTTTCATGTGTAATGGCTAATATTTGCTTCTATAAATAGAATAGATATTATTTGATATATTCTTCTAAACAAAATATCAGAAAGCAGCCAAGAATTATGGCAAGACAATATATAGGATTAGACCCATGTGGTGGAAGGCTGGAACTTATGGAAGAGTTGCAACAATATTCCATCTTTATCTTTATGGTCTTAAAATTTAGGGCAACCTTTTTCGGTACTCATAATGTACCGTAGTTAGAAGAATTTGGATATTTTCGTTCAATAGTTATATCATTGTCAAGTGTCAACTTGGTAGGGTACTGGTGCATTATGGGTATCATAAAATTGTTATAAAATTTAATGTTGAAGTGACGGTCAAAATGTGGAGAAAATTATTACGATTGAGCTTCGTGACATGCATGTGCATAAGTGATGAACAAGGATTAACAGACTGGTATGGTTTTGCTATGACCTGCACCTATCACTCTTTCATCCTGTTTAAATGGTAGATTAACAAGGATTAACAATACCCGTAATGGATGATATTATTATATTCCAAGAGAAATAACGTAACATGCGTGGGTTTATATATAATAAATAACTAGAATTTACTAATTAAGTGATGGAAAGGAAGTGTCTTTGGGTTTTTGTTTTTGGCTAACAGAAGTACCAGAAAAATAATAGCAAATCATGAACTACACAGAAAGCATCTGAAAGGAGGAAAACGCAGCAACCAAACCAACTAATTAGAGGTTCACATCCCTTGATGGCATTCAAATTTGCTTAACCATGAATGCGGTTCACCGTGGTGTGTATGACAAATTGTATTTTATTTAAAAAAAATACTTTTTTTTTATTTGTATTTGATCAACGTAAAAAAATACTTTTAGATAACAATAGGTGTTTTTTTTCGTGAAAAAGAAATTATTAAAAGTTTTCTTATAAAATAAAATGAAAAGCAGAAATAAGTATTCTTTAAATAAAAGTATCTTGACTTTAAAATTTTTATTGTGAACAGAATTAAATAATTAAAATTTTTCTCATAAAATCAAATCAAAAGTAGAAAATAATATTCTTAAAATAAAAATATGACTTAAATAAAAATATATAAATATTATCTGAAATAATTAATATTAATAAAGGGTTTGTTAAAATAGTTTTTCAAATACTAAATTATTTTTTTATTATGCTTCAAAAAAATGAATTTTAAGAATATATTTTTTTTTAAAGTAAATTTTAATAGAAATGGCAAATAAATTCTTAGAAACAATATTTCAAAAACCAGACTAGTCATTTAATTAGTGAAGGTACTTTCTAACATGCTCCTGAGTATTGATACTGAGGAGCATGTTTTAATTTTTAAAATTTAAAACTTTAATTTTTTTTATTTGAAGAAATAAGTTAAAAGAATTTTGAAAAATTTGAAAAAAATTAAAAAATTTTCATATCACTTTAATTAAAAAATAATTCAAAAAACAAAATAAGAAAACCGAAAAAAGTAAAAAAAAGTTTTTTTATTTTTTTCAAAATTTTTTTAACTTATTTATTAAAATAAAAATTATAAAAAAATTTTAAAAACTAAAATTTAAAATTTAAAAAATTAAAAACATGCTCGTGAGTATTTGATACTAAGGAGCATGTTAGAATGCCTATTAGTGAAGGAAGTGATTCACAATTTATTGGTAATTAAACCACGGTCAAATCGGTTATAATTTTTTTAAAATATTATATTATATTATATATATAAATATAATATATGACAATAAAATTAATATGTAATTTAAAATTAAAGTAAGCAAATAGTATATATTAATATATTAAAATATCACTCAATATATTTATTACACAACAAATTTATATTTGTGGTCATACTTTGAATTTATATATTAAAAAGAAATGATAAATAGAAAAATTAAAATGATATGATAATAAATGTATTTTAGTGCTATTTGTATAACAAAAACTAGTAACAACAAATTATCAAAATTGACAAATTCACCATGACATCTTATTTATTGGAAATCTTGGAATGCTTATTTTATGACAAATATATATACTGTGAACATATGTAATTAAGGTGCACTATTGCGATCTTATCTAATCGGTGCATTCCTGTAAGGGTCCCAGTTCATGTCACAGTACTAACACTATCATCACTATTATTTTATAATAAATCAATAATAAAGATATAGGTGTATAAAAATGTAAAAATAATAATGTGAAAATACCATTAATCGTAAACAAATGCGCAAGACAAAATACAAAGGGAACAAGGGGAGCTAATAACACCACTTGATCAAGAATGCATTTGGGATATAATTTAAGTAAAGTTTTTCTAGGTGTTTATTTAACTAAGTTTTTTAAATAGGAAAAATGCACTCGATTCTCTTGAACTATAACTCTTTTACAAAGAGTTATCATGAATTATAAAATTAAAAAATAAGACTAGTGAACTATAACAAACTTTGATAGTAACCCTTCCATCTCATTTTTGTTAAAATTATAATAGAGATTTAGCCATTGTAGTTATGTGATTTTTTAAACAATTAGAATATAGTATTGGCTAATAATTATTTATTCTCCTATTTAGAATCTTTCTAATATTAATATCCTTTTTTATTTGATGAAATATGATTTTTTATATTTTTAGTACTTATTTTGATTTGGGCCAATAATATATAACTTGTCTAAGAAATTACATAACTACTACATGTGACTGAGTTTTTATTAAAATTTTAACAAAATGAGACGAAAGGTTCACCATCAAAGTTTATTATAATTCATAGGTCTTAGTTCCATATTTTATAGTTTATGGTAACTATTTGTAAAAAAAGTTATAGTTCATGGGGTACAATCATTTTTTTTTCTTTTTTTAATATACACATGTCATTTATTTATTAGAGAATTAACCTAGTGATAAATCCATAAAGAATTTTACCTGAGTTTAATGCATGCATTTGAGCTTTGTGCTTTTGCAACAAGCTGGAAATATCCACAGAAGAGCCGTATCCTGGTATCTCACATATAATAGGATATTAAAGTATAAAATATCATGTTTGATATAATAATTTAAAATTATTAAAAAATTATATGATTAATATTTTATATAAGTTAATAAAGTTAAAAATAATATGATATAATATTTCTATAATTTTTAGACAACATAAAATTATTTAAAATAGTATTAACCTATCATATTATAATATTTTAAATAATATTAGATATATTATATTAATATATAAAATACAAATATTTTAAATACTTCGTCTCATTTAAAATACTAGACTAAAGTCAAAAAATGACAACGTACCGAACCTTTTCCGCAAAGGTAAAGACATTGCAAAAGTTGTCTTACCCTCTATCATCTACCATATTGAAAAAAGAGATAGAGCCAAAACCAAAAGTGTATGTTGATAGACATACAACGTGGTTGTGTTTAGTACATTTAGCAACGCTTAAAATAGAAGATATAATAAGACGATATTATTTTAGATAATAAAATTATAAAAAATTTATATCATATTAGTTTTTATAAAAATATTAATTATAGTTTTTATATAAATTTCATTTGTAATATCAAATATAAGAATTAGAGATATTATATTATTTAAGATATTATAATATATAAAAAAACACTGCATCAAATGGCTTCTTACTCTATTTTTTAAAGTCTTAAATAATTCTAAATCAATATTTTATAATTATTAAAAAATAAAATTTTGTATGTTGTTATTATTATAAAATACCATATTTTTTTATAAAAAATAAAAGGACAACGAAATTGAAAAAAGAGAGAAGCACGTGGCAAACCCTAAAGTGAATGTTGTTAGACAAGACATGTGGGGATGTGGGTAATGGGCCTGCCGTGCCACCAAAAGCAGGGGAAGGTACCACAGATGATGAAGAAACAGCCCATGTTTATATGTTAGCCTCTGCCTACCCAAAAACAAAAGGAATAAAACTCTCGCTTCATGTGAAATTCGGGTCCCGTGCATCAGTCAATTTTTTTATTGTGACCGTTCATATACGTGCAAAGAGTGACGAAATTTTGAGGTTGGAAATTTGGGGATTGAAGTTTGAGTTTTAAGATTTAGGGTTTGAGTGTTTGGAATTTGAGGATTTAGAGTTAAGAGTTTGGGATTTCGGAATTTGTAGTTTGGGGTTTAGAGTACTTGTGGTATGATAATTTGTGAGGGAGGGTAAAATTGTCATTTATATCTCCCAAAATTTTTACATGAGGTAGGAATCTAAGAATATTACCCCTCTACATGAAAATTTTTTTGTGAGAAACTTACTTAAAAATTGCTTTCGATAATCTTAATTTCCTAAAATTTTTTTTTAAATTCTTGTACCAAACGTCAAAAATTAAAATTTTTGACTATTAATTCTTAAAAAAATTAAAAAATTCTTAATACCAAACATACCCTTAAAATTTGATAATATAATATGTAGTATCCTTATTATTTTTAAAAAAAACACTTACCTTTTTAATAAAAGTATGAAAAAATTAATTTTTTATTTATGTATTATATTAATAGTAAGAGTAAATTAATCTTGTAATATTTTTATAAAATAAGTGAAAGTTATTTTAAAAATAAAAAAATATTAAATATTATATTACAAAAAGAAGTTGGTGGTGATGCAAGCAGAGCACATGAGTGTTAACAAAACAGTGGGTTTCCTGATCCATGATCTCAAAAAGATGTTACATCACATCTCTTTTGTATTTGCCCTCATCATCTTGTCCCTCAATATTCACACAATCTCACTCTCCTTGTCCTCCTTTGAAAATGACCTAATCCCAAGCTGTTCATCCTTGGCCTATACATAGGTCTTTTTTTGCTTTTCTTTTCCTTCCCCTCCCTTCTTTCTACCCCTTTTTCGCAGCTCTTCTACATCTATATATCTCATACCAAAAAATTTTATACTACTCTTATAATGTGTGTATATATACACACAATAGTGTCAATTAGTATAAATTTTATTTTTTAATTTAGTTTATAATTTTTATTTTAAGAAATAAGTATAAATAATTTTTAAAAAATATGAAAAAAATAAAAAGATTTTTCGAACTTTTTTTTTTATTTTTTTGATTTTTTTCAATTTTTTTTTTAAATTTCTCTAACTTATTTTTTAAAATAAAAATTTTAAAAAAATTAAAATGCTATTTAGGGGTAGGTTAAAAACCCCCAAACATTTTAAGTAAAACATGTGATGCTTGAATATGGTAGATGACATCCAATCTCTCCTTAGAGATACGAAGAAAACTTCAATTATGGGGATATGTTGAAACTACTATATAATTGATATTTTTTAAATATTAAAGTTTAAAGTTTGCTTATTTACCTAAAATCTTATAGTTCATGTAGTTATATTAATGTGTTTTATGTATAATGTATTAATTAGTTATTCATGTACTTAATTATATGTTAAAGATTATACCCATTATATTCAGCAATATATACGTGAAGAAATTACATCAAGTGAATATATTTTTTTAATATTTTCTAATTATTTCTTTAGTTATTTGTTTATTTTATTTTTTGTTCTTCAATTATTATTTAGTTACTTATAATATAAAAGTTTATCATACGTGATAAAATTGCATCAAGATACCCTCTTTATTTTTTTCTAATTAATTGATTTTTACTTATATCTTTAGTTATATTTTATTATTTATCTTCGGTTTCTACTATTTGTCTTGAATTATTATTTAGTTACCTATAATGTAAAAGTGGTGATACCTGATGAGTTTGTATCAAGTGGATAATCTCTTTATTTTTTGCTAATTAATTGAGCTTTTACTTATTTCTTTAATTATCTTTTTATTTATCATTTATTTATACTTTTTCCTTCTTTAATTATTGTTTAATTACCTCTAAACAGTGATAAGCTTTATTTCTTCAATATATTTAATTTCCTTTAAATTTTTCAATATGAATCTTATCAAAGTTCATATTTCTGGTTTTTCATATCTTGAAGTTATTATGTAATTTTCAAATCCCTCCTATAAAACAAATTCTAAGAGTTTTTTTTTTTCTTCTTTGTTTTTGATTAACTCATTTCCTTCATTATTTTTTTTGGGGGTCAGATTTTCTTAATTTTTTTAATATATAACATACTCATAGGTATATTTTGAGGATGAGAATCTTGTCATATGATAATATCATATTATAAGAAAAATAAACGTAATATATGTAATTTATAAATAATAAATATAAGTAAAACTTATTAATTAAATAATAAATCTTATATATTGTATATATTTTTTTCATAATATGAGAATGTCATGTTTCTTTTCAAACAATTGTTATGCTATCGTTTCATTGCTGAAAATTATAGTAATACAGCCTATCATAAGAGGCTGTGAGTCTAATAAAAAAATGTGAATTTCACCTATGGGTGTCACAATCTCTTATAAGGGACTCTATTGCTATTGTCCCAACAATAGATAGCATAACAACACATTTTTAATATAAGAAAATCAAGATTGGATCCGGTGATGACCATCCTATCTTATGAATCGTAGTCGTCCATGCTTGATCGAACGGCCACGATTCCTTTAAAAAAAGTTTTAAAAAAAATAAAAAAACGTGCAAAATCATAGCTATACTTGCTTAAATAGATTGACGCAATTTAACAGATTTTGTCATGTCGCATGGACATGATGGGATTCAAATATAAGAAAATTAAACAGTTTTAAAGTCAACTTAGTTGATGTGTGAGATTTAACAAAGCTTATAATGAAATATAAAAGAAACATTAAAAAAAATAATTAAAGAAAGGGAAAGAAAGTAAGTTTTATTAAAGAATGAAGATGTAGTTGTGGATGAATTTAATGAGAAAAAGTTAGAAATAAGAGAGTTCCGAAATCCCCAATCCAATTGGACAACTTTAATTCACATGCAGAATTGAGATGTACGGGCTTAAAAAGCCGAGTACAAACATGTGCATTACTATACAATGCATGTTCCTATTCCCAAATACTTAAATATTCACTAAATAAAATAAATTATTTAACTAAATATAAATAATAAATAATTTTATTTTTAATCAAGTTCTTAACAAACAAGTCAAGTCAAATAATAAAATTCTCAAATTTATTTATTTATTATATGAGTTGAAGTGAACTCTAAACCATTGGGCAGAATTCAAATCATTCACTTCAATCTCCACTTATCTAGAAGTGAAACAAATATCCTGGTATTTTATATTCGCATTTAATGAATAAAGTAAAAAAGGAGTTGCATTGGATTAAGAGAGAGAGAGAGAGAGAGAGAGAGAGAGAGAGAGAGAGAGAGAGATGCAGGGAATGTGCAGAACATGGTGTACATATGATGCTGCCTCACTGTCCCTCCTTTCTCACATGCCCTTTCACTCTCACTCGCTACCCTCCAAATCTCTCCCCGCCACATGTGCTTCCCATGTGCCCTTTTTCTTTCTCTTTCCCCTTCTAACGGACCTCTCCTGGCCCATATCACCTTCACATGCACCCTTTCCAGGAAGCCACTCCCTCCCCATCCCTCTTTGACTAAAATGTCCCTCCCTCTCTTTTTCTTTTTGAGTAATTTAATTTCACATAATTCTATTCATATATTTTTAAAGATATTATAAGTTTAATACACTAATATTTTATATATTATGATATTTTATAAATTATGATATTGTAGTACCATTGTATAAAATATTATAATATTTAAAATTCTTGTTATTAATATATAATTGAAATTTATCTAAAAAAATATAATTAAAATTTTAAAAAAATTAGTGAAGATAAAAATTGAATAACATGAGATTCTCATGACGGTGATATCTTAGATATGATGATATAAGATTAAAAAGTATAAGATAATATTATGTAAGATTCATATGTCTAGTATAATAGTTGGAATTTATCTAAAAAAGAATGACATAATTAATATTTTATAAAAATTGATAAAATTAAAAGTAGTGTAACGTGATATTCTTATAAATTTTGAATAATATAAGATAATATAAAAATTAATTAGTATCATCTCATGACATTATATTATCTTAGATGATAAATCACATAAGATATATTAAATATTGTTTGTCATATAAGATGTTATTGTACTAAACATAATCTATATTCCATAATAGTACTTTATAAAATTTATTTTACCTTATCTTATGATGACACTAGAAAATAAATCTCATGATATATTAATTCTTGAATAGATTACCTTTATATATACTAAAAAATATTTAACCATTTTTACAAGATACTTTAGAATTTTATTTTCTTTTAATATTATTTGAGACAATTATAAAATTATTTAAAACGTTTAAAAAAGTCTTATAAGACAACCTTGTAATATACAAATAATATTCCGTTTTGTTCATTTGTTCAGTTTAAAGCACTATACTTTTGTATCAAAGAGAAGCTTTGTCTTGATAAAACGGGGATTCATTCCTAATCATCTTTTAAAATTGTCTTTTGTCGGTAATGCTAGCTATGTCAGTAGTCTACTCATGAATTATTTAATTATCTTAGGTTTAGGTTGAATCCACTGAGTTATAATGTGTTGTCACAATTATATTATGCTATAAATTTTTGTGTGTGTCATACAATCCTGATTGTACATAATAACTATATAGGTACAATAATTATATTAGGGTGTGTTTAGGCTTCAAATATATTGTGTATGTTATATTCTTTTTCAAATTTAAACTCTATATTATATATACTGTTTTGCTATTCTTAAACTCACACTATCACAAAACTATTCTTATCAACGATAATAAAAAAGATGAAATAAAAAAAAAATTGATTAGATATTTATGCTTATATAAACTTTTTTGTAAAAATTATGAATCATTGTATTTATAAAAGTAACTTTCCTCTTATGTATAATTCAATAGAAAAAAAAATTAACTTAATCTTAGAAGTAAATTACATTAAGGTATATGAGAATTTTGAAACATATACTCCATCTCTTTGAATTTTTTATACTAAAACATCTCTTAACGTTTACAAAACTACTAAAATCTACACTCACATATCTTTTAATTTTAAAATATTTACATTAACCTCTCTTATTATAAATTTCTTAAAAGTATTAACTTGACTTTTTGATAATTTGTAGTGTATTTAATTAGATTCATTAAAAGTTCTTAGAAGAAAAAATACATTTATTATAAATTTTGTTAACAACTTTGTTAATAGAGGGGATATTTTATATAAATTAAGATAAAAAGTGCGAGTATAGGTTTCAAAAATCTCAAAGTAGGTGAATATAATTTATTTAATAAGATTATTTCTAATAAAAAATGTATGATTTTTTTCTCAATTTAATTTTTGTAATATGCATTTTGCTAACAAAATAATCATATCATTAAATTATGTCAACAGCTAAATATACTTAACTCACATTAACATATATATCCATTAATATAATGAACATTTTGGTAACAATATATATTAAATGACTAAATTAAAAATTAAAGAATCTTGACAAAAATAATAATTAAGTTGCTATTATTATCAACTGAAGTTGAATATTGTTATTATTAATAAAATAAAACATAAGAGATTAAGAATATCATAAAATTTTCTTTCAGTTAATAGTTTTTCACTTTTTCTGATCTTTAATAATGGTAGTGGGGGCAATTTGGTAATTGGAGGATGTGGAGTTCCCTGGACCTCCTTCGCATGTGCCGTTACAGATGGGCAGACTTTTCAGCCTTTCTGGCTCGCAACTTGTGCCTCTCTTCTCGCTTCCCCCCTTCTTTTTTTCTTTTCAATTGGGATGAGACACGAAACTGTTGTCCTGTACTGCGTGAAATTACAGTTATGCCATTGTTACGTCAAAATATCCATAGTTGCATGTTCTTTGGTCCCACTATTTGTATTAAAAAAAATTATTTGTATATATCTTTTTATTGTACTTTTTATATATATTTATTTTTAATTATTTTTATATTATAAAATAATAATAATAATAAAATAATAAATATGAAATTAAATATAAGAATGATATAAAAAATAGTATAAATAATATTACTGACCTAAAAAATGCTATAACATATGTTTGTTTATAGTTCATAAATTTTTGTTACCACGTTCAATCGGTAAGATCAACTGCCATGATTAAAGAGTCCTTGATTCAAGTTTAATTATTTTGTTAAGAGACATATATTAATTGGTTTAGTAATAGTAGAGTTGTCTTTAAGATTAAAATTTGTAAAGATATTTGTTATGCTAGTAATCGTTTATTTTTTTTTTATCTTTTAGTTTTATTTTATTTTTCATATATTTTTTTTAAGAAACAATTTTAAAAAATAAAAGAAATAAAAAATAAAAAATTCCATAAAGTATTCAAAACTAAATAAAAAACAAAGTAAAAAAATAAAAATGTTCTTTTGATTTCTATATATATTTTTATTTTAAAAATTATTTCTTGAAATAAAAAATAAATAAAATGTTACTCCGGACTATTATGGAATAGCATAGTGAATGCCATTTGTAAATTGAAACCCAATCAAAGTTAAATAAACAAAAAAAAGAAGAAGATATATACTAATTACAATGAGCCCCTACTTTGAAGTTAGAATAACTTATATTTCTCTTAATTTTTATATTATCAAAAGAATAGTTCATAAATTTTCTTTTTAATGGGATATAAATTTGGTTCAAGTTTTATTTTCAACATTTTTTTTCTATAGTTTTCTTCATATTTATCTATACTTTTTTAGTATTTTCTTTTATCTTTTAATAACTATCTTTGGATAAATAATTAATGATCAAGACTAAAACAAAATTAACTAATAAGTACTTATGGGTGTTAAAAAACAAACTCCCTTTACTTTCGCATAAATAAATTTTTTTTAATATTAATCGTTAATTGTTTATTTAAGAGTAATTGTTAATTCTTCTCACATTTTACGTAAAATTATTTCTCTTATTAAATATGTTCCATATATATATATGATTAAATTATATAATTTAAAATGATTTTAATAACTTTTAATACTATGAAAATAATTTTACCAATCATTATTATCACCTACTATTTTTGAATAAACTCTTTATAACGAATTCATTTGAAAATATTGTAAAGTTTTTATTAAAAAAATTATCAAAAAAAGTTTATAATATTGTTTATTGAATTATGATAGAAGATGTTATGAAATGCATAAGAATTAATAAATTGTAATTTTATAGAATATAAATAAATTTTTTATTAAATTCCTATATACTATGAAGCTAATTAGTTTAATTTTTATTTTTATTGTCTGGTCTAAAAGATCTAAGATCAAGTCCTACTTTTATTAATGGGCCATACATTAAGATATTAATTAATCATATTTAATTCTTTAACTGATCACAATATAAGTGATATTATGTAAATATTCTTTATATATATATATATATATATATATATATATATATATATGGATGTTTGAGAGTAATATTATTAATAAAAAAATTAATTATAAATATTTTTTATGTAAAAGTCACAATAAAAATATTCTTTTAAAAATAACACTTATTGTTGAATATAGAAAAGTCTGAGACAGAATTTTCAACTTGAGATTCATAAGCAGAAAAGAAGAAAAAGTATGAAAAAACACCATCGAATTATCCTCTTTCCATATTATAATGTAGAATTAGTCACGAGTTACATGAAGAATTTGATTTTTTTTAATTTTTAATAAGAATATAAACTTACTATTTAGTAAATTTTATAAAACAATTTAGTTAAAAATAGATCAATTATAATATGAGATTGACTTGGGGTGATGAGAGATTAATTTTACACCTAAATCCAAAAAGAATCCAAACAACTTGTAAAAGAAGATTAATCAGAATATATAACATAAGAATCGATTCTTAGTTGGATCATGAGCTTCAGCGATTTCGACCATTAAATTAATACTCTGTACTAGAATATCTATTTATAGAGATTTAACGGACAAATCTATAATATATACATTCATTTTAAAATAATAGTAATTTTAAGAATTTTAATTTATTCTAAATTTTATAATTTTATATTATTAATGAAATCTTAATTGTTATTTTTTAATTTTAATTGTTATTTATTATTATTTTAAAAAAAATAATAAGAATTTAAATTAATTTTAATAAAAATAATTTATTATATTATAACTATTTTTTTGTTAAAATTAATGTTATTTAATAATTTTTTTAATCTTTGTATCGTTACTTTAAATGTCAAATAAAATGAAATAGAGGAAGTATCAATTTATAAAAATTAAAAGTAGGGTTAATATAACTTTTGGTGCCTGCAGTTGCACGTATTTTTTAATTTGATTCTTATAATTTAATTTCATTTAATTGAGTCCTTATAATTTTAATAACTTTTACTTTGGTCACTATTGTCAAATATCCACTTAATACAGTTAATATTATTATTGAAGTGATAAAAAATTAATTACATAGCATGCTTACATGTGAATTTTTCGTGTGGTTTATTTTTTATCACTTTAACAATGATATTAACGATATTAAGTGGATATTTAAAGGCAATGACTAAAGTGAAAGTTATTAAAATTGTAAAGATTTAATTAGACAAAATTAAACTATAAGAATCAAAATAAAAGTTAAGTGAAATAATAAAGATCAAAAGTTATATTAACTTTAAAAGTAATATAAAATTTTTTAAAAATTAAAAATTATGAATTTAAAACTTGATAGAAATCAAATTAATTAAAAAAAGTAATATAGGTATTATCTCCTTGCTAAATGCTCAAATGATACCAAAATTATTTTCAACATGGATATGTAAAAAAGAAGGGGCATGTTATGATACCACACATGTGTTGCGGTAGCATTAACATATTTTAATTTTTATCTCTTATTTTCTTATTTTTATTTTTAAAATTTTTTAATATTAATTAATTATTTTTTATGTTATATATTTTTTAAAATATTTTAAAATATTTTTTAAAATATTTTTACACTTTTATACTATTTATTCATAATTTTTCTGGAATTTATTTTTTTATAAATAAAAAATTTTAAAATAGAAAATATTTAAAATATATATATAATATAAAAAATAATTAATTGATGTTAAAAATTAAAAAAAATAATAAAATAAATAAAACGTAGAGACAAAAGCTATTACCTATAACAGTAGTCTAGCTTATTAGCTTAGATACAACCACAAAATAAATATATTATCTTAAATAATTTGACACCAGACAAAAAAAAAATGTTTTATAAGAAAAAAATACCCATGGCATTTTTGTAGTAACCAATAACACCAAGTGGCAATCTCTTTGAATGCCATTACTTAAACCCAGAACCCCATTCATCTCCCACAAACTCAACAGGACCTGCGTTTGGCCTTCCTCTCCAATCCATTCTGGTTTTTCTCTGCTTCCGTAGCCATGAAAAGCTTAGACACAAGGCACAGTTACATTTACAAGCTCTCTGTGAAAAGAGCGAGAAGAAGACAACGACGTCGACCCCGAAGAACTATCCCATCCCTCCGCTCACGTGCCATCACAGCTCGGAGAAGCTTCAAACACGTGGAGGGCAAGTCGCCGTCGATGCTCTCCGACAAGCTGGAGGCACTGAAGAAGCTAATCCCAGCCCAGAATGGGGAAACCGTAAAAGCCGATCAGTTGTTCCAAGAAACTGCGAATTACATTGTTCTATTGAGGACCCGGGTCGTGATTCTTCAGAAACTCATCGAGTATTATGGCAGCTGTTCTGAGAACGAAATTGAAACTGCCGTATTATAGATTCACTCTCCTGGGTTCTTTTTCTCTTCTTCTTTTAACTAAGGAAAAAGAAAAACTAAGATCTATATTCTAGTAGTTTTTTCTTCTTCTTCTTCTATGATATTTATTAGATTTGGGCAGCTGGGTCTGTTTGGTAGAAGGGAAAGTGGAGGAAAAGGCAAGGAAAGTTTGGGAAAATTTGTAAAGAAAAGCCGATGCATGTAAGAAAAAATTTTTGTTTCCTCACTATAATTGGCCTTGAAATGTTCTTCTTCCAACTAACTTCCTCTTCCCAGAGGAAAAAAAATGGGGAATTTAAGCAGTTTAGAGGGTGACTTTTGGTGTGCATGATTAGAAGGAATAGAAAAGCCATTAACTATATTCTGCAGTTTTTCTTTCTTTTCAGGAAATTTGATAATTACTATTGCATAAGAGAATGATCAAAAACAAATAGAACGATCCATTCCTGTTTCCAAATATCTCTCCATCTTTTTCACAAGCTTTTGGCATCAAAACTTGCCCATTAGTTGCTAAGCAATATTTGCCAATGTAATAGAGAACCCATTTTTCATTTTGTGGTGCCATTCTGAATTTGGAGAAAAAATCTATCTAATCACGTGACGGTTTTTATTAAAAAAGAAAAAACAATACCTAGCACGATTTAAGTAGCAATGGTATAGTGAGATTTTTTTTTTCATTTGGGCTTTGTAAATTAAATTTTTTTTCTTGGATTAATCTAAAATAATTGCATTTTAGAATAGTGTAATATAAAATATTATTTTATTTTTGTGTTATTATAATACATTATTTTAGAATTTTTTAAAGTGTAAAAGAAGAAACTAAATATTATGAAGCATTAATTTAAAATATATTACTTTTAAAAGTACTTAAATAAAATAAGTATTTTAAAATTTCATAAAGTTAGGTTATAAGTTGTTTTTTTTTTTACTGTTAAGGTTATAAGTTATAACCATAAGAAAATTGACAATTAATTTTTAGTTTCAAAGTGATTCGAAATTTAATCAATTAAAATACTGGAAAGTTGATCCAAAACTGTGAAGTGGAGAACGAGACCAATTGTAAATGGAATTATAATGAACGGAGAAAAAATGTCATTTATATTTTGTTAAAAATCTTTTAAAATAATCAAATTTATCTATGATTTACTTTGTGAGTGGATATCTTAAGTATTTATCGATTTATATATTTAAATAGACATTTTATTCATCCACTACTCATTATTTGGATGACATTAAGCTTTGGATAGAAATTTTTTGATGATTTATTAAATTTATTTACTAATTTTTATTTATTAAAAATATGAATTTAGTGTTGGAGACTGGAGTGATAAAAAGAAAAAAGTTTGATTTGGGGCATGGGGTAATTACTAATTAGTGAGAGAAAAGAGTGTTGTTGTCTGAGAAAAAGCGTTGGTACGTAACGCGGGCTGATCAGAAGGCGGAAGCAAGGAAGGAAGGAAGCAATGACAGAGCAGGAGCATGGTGCAGAGATTACAGTGTCGCTCCTGTCTTCAAAGACCGGTGCTGCGCATGCTCCTGCTCCTGCTATTACTCTTATTCCTGCTCATATTTCATTTAAATATTTATAGTGTGATTGATTTGAAGAATATTTTTGTTTTTATTTTTAAATTTTATAAGACATGTTTAATTTTAATTTTAATTTTTTTGTTTTAAAAATAAAAACTATAAAAACATATTTAATTATAATACTAAATCTTGTTTTCAGTAAATAAAACTTAGGACGGTTTGTTTTGTTTTTAAAAATTATTTTTTTTATTTTGTAAAAATAAAAAAAATTTGTTTGGTTAACTGTTTTCATTAGTTGTTTTTAAAAATTGTTTCCGAAAACAATAACTATAAAACAAAAAAATAAAAATAATTTTTTTGGATTTTAGCTTAATTTTGTCATCTGTTTTCTAAAAAATACGAAAAACAATTGATAAAAAATATTTTTACCCAAACAAGTTTTTTATTTTTTTGTTCTATTAAATATTTTTTAGAGTTGTTTTCAAAAACTATTTAAAAAAATAATAAAACAAAAACTGTTCTAAACAACCCCTTAATTTTTTTATTATTTATAAAATTTTTATTGTATTTTTATTATTTTTAACTTAATCTTAATTATGATATCGCTACTGTATTTTCAAAAATCATATTTTTAGTTTTTAAAATTTACAACAGAAAATCTAAGAAATATTTTTAAGAAAATATATCATAAATTTTTAACCAAATATATTTTTATTTTTATTTCTTATTTTTAATAAAAATAAAAACAGAAGACGCTCAAATCAAACAAACTTTTAATTTTTAGAATAAGCTATTTTCCTTCAAATATACTTTAATTATACAACATTTTATTGAAAATATATAGATTTTTTTAAGTTTCAAAAAATATTATAACCACTTTTTAAATTAACCTTAGTTAAATTATTTATATGTTTAAAATATCATTTATAGAAAAACAAAAAAATTAAAAATTAAAAATTAAAACTTAAATTATTCATTTATTCTTAGAATTTTAATGTAATAGAAGAAATAAAACCACATTGAATAGTTTTTAAATTTTTTTATAATTAATAATAAATAAATTTAAATTTTCTTAAGGAGTATTTTAGATATATAAATAATTTAATTAAATTTAAATTTAAAATTAGGTTAAGTTGTACTATTTTTTAATTTTTAAAAAAAATTTGTGTATATTTTTATAATTAAAAAATAGACGTATAATTAAAACATCTCTCAAAAAAATAAAAGAAAAAATTTATTTTAATTTTTATGTGGATTGAATTTAGCCCATCAATTATAAATAATAAATAATAATAAAAAATAATGCTCACTTCATAAATAGTTTTTTATAAAAATTTTAAATATATTTTATATTATGATACAAAAATTTATTATAAAAAATTTGACTTTTTTGTATTTTAAATTTATAATTAATTAATTAAATTATAATCGTGAAAAATTAACCATGAATCTCAAAAGGTATCTAATCGTGAAAATTTCAATTTCTTAAAGAGGTTCAACTTTCTATAGCATCACCTCAAGTATTAGGATGAACGAGAATTTGTGAAAAATTTTGTTTGTGAGAATAAAATTACTACACTCTAAAATTTGATAGGGTATTAACGTTTGGTAATATTCATTTATTTTTTATCTAATATTTAAAATAATGATATAAAAATTAAGAAATTTATTAAATAATCTTAGTTATAGTAAAAAATAATTATATTAAACTAAATTATTTTTATTAAAGTCAATTTAAAAAGTAAACTTGATAGGCCAAGAAAAGAGATGATAAGAGAAAAAAATAATTGTATAAATTAATTAATTGAGAAATTTTAAGAAAATAAAGTTAATTAATGTATTGAAGATAATAATAAATAAGGATAAAATTAAAAAAAATAATTAATACTTCATTGATAATATAAAATGATAAATAATTTAAAAAAACTATTACTCTTAAAATGATAATTATTTTAAAATAAAATATAACACTTGATATAATTATTATTTTTAAAATAACACTTAACTCTTTTATGTATGAAAATATCAATTTATTCAAGAGTTAAGCATCATTTTATAAATAAAAAGAGTATTAAATAGTACATCAACAAACTTCAATACAACTTAAAAGTAATTTACCAAATCTTATATGAATATGATGCACGTTTTTACATTTTTTATATTTAGAAAAATATTTTTTAAAAAGTCAAAAGAAACGGACCATAAATCTTATGTACTTCATACTTTCACATTACTTTTGACGAAAATATTTTAAGGAGAGTTGATATATAAAAGATACATAGATTAATTTAATTATAAATTTACATGTAAGTATGGTTTATACTATTAAGTGAGACTCATTTTATATATGTTTATATGTTGATTAATAATTGAATAAAATTGATATATTTAACTTTTGTAAATAATGTGAATTCAAGAATTTTTACTTTTTACACCTATTTATTTACTCTTAATTTGATAAAAAAACAATGTAAATAAATTTTTATAATAATATTATATATAAAAGAAGGTGAAATTTCATGTGAATTTAGTGATATAAACATAACCCTATAAAAATAACCCTATATCTGACTGAGAAGGACATCAGCGGCCTAACTGGAGTCCTAAGGTGGACTTGGTCAGGGTGCCATGATCTTGACATGTTGATTGAAACAGTCAATGAAGGGCATGTGCAAAAGCCAAAATTTAAGGGTTTTTTTCCTTTTGGATATCATCATGTGTTGAGGCTCATGTCCCACTCTTACTGGTTTTAATTAGGGTCGATTTTGGTGGATGAACATAACCTTTTAAGGAGGTAGATTTTGAGCCAAAAGATTATAATTGTTTTTAGTTTGTTTCGTTTAAGACTTGATTTGTCCTGAATTAATTTTTGATAGGTGGAGTTGAGTTATATAATGTTAGTATTGAATTAAATTTTAAAAAGTTATTTAAAAAAGTTATTTTTTTATTCTAGCTCATCACTATTCACAAGTCAGGTTACCTCTAATTAACACCCGCTCTTGCCTATAACCTCACCTATTTAACCCCTAAATTTCCAAACAGCGTGGCATACCTAATTTTACAATCTACCTTTCTCTTACAGTGCTATTTCTACTCACATGCTATTTTTCTAGTTTTGAAAACTATTTTTATAAATGTTAATATTGTTTGGCATGTCTTTGAAAAATATATATTTTATTGTCAAGTAGTAAAAGGAAATTTCTAAAAATATTCTACAATTCATACCATTTGGATAAAGAAATAATTTTCAACATTTAGTTGATCACTTTAGTTAAACTTTTATTTTTTTAAATTAAATATTGAAAACATATAACTTTTTTTAATTATGAAATAAAGTATTAGTTCAACTAATACATTTTTTAATACTAAGGGAATATTTGATATTAGGAATGCTTTCATATTTTCAGAAAAGTAGAGTTGGAAAATTTTTTTCCTTCTTTTATTAGAAGATTTGAAAAAATTATTCCCGAAATGTATTTTTTTTAGGAATGCACTTTCTTCAGATTTTGCAAAATAAACATTTTCTCTAAAACACATGGGTTAAAAAAAGTCCGGAAAAGAATGAAAAATTTAATGATTCATTATTATCTAAATACCCCTTTGATAAATATGATTTATAATAATTTTTATATTTAATGTTTTTTAATAAATAAATAAATAAAATTAATTAAAATATATTTATTCATAAATATAATTAAATATTACCCAAATACTCATTTAATAAATATAATTTATAATAATTTTATATTTAATTTTTTTAATAATTAAATAAAATTAATTAATATAGAAATATAAAATTATTAATAAATATACTTGATTATTACTCAAATACCTCTTTAATAAATATAATTTATAACATCATTTATTAAAATTGATTAATATGGAAATATAAATATTATTATAAAATATGTATAATGATATAATTATTTATAATACTGAAATTATAAAAAATTTATATTCTTAAAAATATGTTACATGAAACAAATATAAAAATATGAATGCACCATTTTTTTAATTTTTTTAGAATTTCTTTCTTGGAATATTTATTTTTCAAAAATAAAATATTTTTCATACCAAATGACTCGTAAGTGTTAAATAACTTTAATGTTAAAAGTTTAAATTTTTACCCCCTTCAATATTGTGCCATTATTTGTCGACAAAAAAAAAAAACTATTATGAAATCATTAAGATATCAAAACAAATAGATAAATGCATAACTAATTAATTTGTGACTCAGAAGTATTGGTCTTCTCTTTAAAATTAGGAGTTATAGCTCAAACTCAATTAAAGCAAAATATGCCCAAAAAAATAGACGAAAGCATAAGGAATTAAACGTTGAGTGTCTACGAGCTTCGTAGATTTGCCTCCTTTCTTTGCCATTCAGAATATTTTTTTTTTTGTTGACATGTGTTCTGTCATCTGTGCCTCCAGGCTTAAATAATTTAATAATATTATTTTTACATTAATTTTTTTATAATATCTTTACACTTCTTTTTATATATATATTATTTTATTATTAAATATATATTATTATTATTTTTTACATTAAATCAATAATTAAAAATTAAAAGAATAAAATAAGTGTAGAAATCATAGTATAAAAATAACATTAGTGTAAATAATTAAAGGTACTTGGCTATGTGGGAGTTAAGTAAGAGGCGCTCTAGGTTCCATTTGACATGTTTGTGTCTTTATGTGATTAATTTGATTTATTTATTTTTTGTAGAAATGTTCTATTTAACAATTTCCCCATATTAAAATCATTTTCACAATTGAGGATAGCAAGTTGCCAAGTTCTAGTATCCGTGAAAGTCAAATAAACCAATCAACTTTGGATGCTCAGTTCTAACACCAACTGTACTGC
Source organism: Ceratonia siliqua (assembly GCA_034509205.1). Classification (NCBI taxonomy): domain Eukaryota; kingdom Viridiplantae; phylum Streptophyta; class Magnoliopsida; order Fabales; family Fabaceae; genus Ceratonia; species Ceratonia siliqua. Next base: position 47,133 of record JASKGM010094955.1, read on the forward strand.
TAATGCAGGACAGAAGGTTGGTCTTTGAATTGCCTTCTCTTCTATATCTTGCCAATTTGATGCTTTGATCAGCAAGAAAACCACTGATCTTTTCACTTACCGATCCATTGATACATTCAGTTAGCTCCTTGAGTTTCTGGGCATTGAAGTTAGAAAAAAAATACTCAAGAGGATTTCCCTAGCTTTTTCCTCTTCTCCCTCAGGGTTTGTGATTGGATTACCTACTATTAAATAATTGTATTTTTTTATCCAATAATAAATAATCCGCCACGTTAATAAAGTGCTAGTATCTTATAAGTATTGAAGAAGCCCCCTAAAATTATTCATGAGTATTAGCTAATAACTTCAAATGAGTTTTCAAATAAAATGGTTTAACCGTTACTGCTCAATTCTTTATAATGAAATTAAATTTTAACACAAATTATAATAAGTATGTGCTTTATTTACTCTTTAAGTAAAAAGGAAAAACTTATACAAAAATATGTTAAAAAAATAATTATTGGAGTTTTTACCTTATAATTTAAATTTTTGGAATGAAGTAATACTTAGCCATCCATACTTCAAAAAAAAAAAAAGTAGATTTCAACCCATTTGGAAAAGCAACCCATGGCCCTCTCATGATTAAACTTTGTGTTCACAGAAGTTATTTTGATGCCTTGTTTGACTAAAAGCATAGTGAAAGCTCCATTAATGGAAGCCGTTGTACAGCAGAAAATGTTTCTTTCTCATCCTTCTCTCTCTCTTTCTAAAATCTTGGGAGCAAGGAGAATTTGATCCTGTAGCTGTTTAATTATAAAATTTGTCAATTACATGAATCTATCATATATTTGATCAAACTTCAAAGTCCAATCATTTAAAGCTATAATAAGAGTGAGCATAATCTTCCACAGTTCTATATCATTTTAAAATGATAAATAAATAATTACAGAAAATTTTTATACACATATTTTACCAAATTATTTCTGCAATATCTAATAAAAATAAATTGTAAGTATTTTAAATGAGATGAAAACAATAATACATTGTATGATTTATGTAAAACCCTTTCCATCTCATTTAAAATGCACAAATAACTTGTATTTATTGAATATTGTACATAACATGAATTGTGCATATTCTGCACTAACCATAGTTGGGTAGCCTCTATCAAAGTAATTAGTATTATATTTTGCATCCACTGCTTCAAAACAATGAGTATTAAATATTTAAAGAAGAAAGCAAGAAAGAATAAGGGGTAAAATGAAACCCGAGCATATCAGATTCACCTTCATTTTAAAAGACTGAAACTGATGCCATGTGAGCTAAATAGATCATTGACTAACTTACACGACTTTGATCAATCTTTTAAATTAAAATGAATAATAGCTTAAACTACTGCAAGTGAATGTTAACTTGAAAACTAAAAACTTATCCCAAGGGATTACAATTGCATGTGTAAAATGGAACATACAAACAGATTCTTTGAAAGCAATAAAATCATACGAGAACTAATAGTGATAAGACTAAAGAACAATAAAATAAAACAAGACATATATTTGAGAGTATTGAGGTTCCTCAACCCACTTCATATTCTCTATCATCTAACAGTATTCTACATCATAAGAATCAAGGTATGAACAAGAGCATTTTCATGCATTGGTCCAGTTGATAAACTTCTTGAGATTCTTTGAAGACTGACCAGTTTCTTCTATGTTATTCATGATGATTTTCATCCTTCATCACTAAGCAGTTCCTCCACCTTCTTCTTTATCTCTCCCCTTGATATCACTCCATTTTCATCCTTGTCAAGCCCCAGTTCAACCTTCCACAAATCACAAATAAATGACTTGTCCATAAATTGGTCACTGAAAGTTGGCAACACAAGAATGGCACCCCACCATATAAACTTTCTATGGTAGAATTCCAACCACAGTGGCTAATGAAACAAGCTATGGCAGGGTGGTTCAAGATCTTCCTTTGTGGTGCCCAGCCAACAATTTTACCCTTAGTTCCCTTGAACTCATCTGGGTATTCATTGTTCACCTTATTATCATTCCCTGGACGCACCACCCAAAGAGAAGGCTTGTTAAAGAGATCAAGTCCAAGTGCTAATTCTCTGAACTGGTTTGGGTCGATTACTGCCAAACTCCCAAAGGAAACATAAATGACAGATTGAGGAGGCTGCTGATTTAGCCAATCTAGGAAGGTTCCATCTTCTAGCCAGAATGAAATTGGATTGTAGTCACTTGCCATTAATGGGCCAATTGGTAAGAGCTTTGGGGATAAGGAAAATGCTTCAGGCTCAAGTTCATAGATAGTGTTACAGAGCCACCATTCTCCCAACTGCAAAGTTTTCATCTCCTGCACAAGTTGATCATAGAAGACCTTGCCCAGGGTGCACCATGGCAGGTTAGCTGGGTCCATCAGAGGCATATTTGGGGAAAGCTGAAATTCCTGGTTTTTAATTGGGAGTCCTGTAATTCCAAAAGGAAATCAAGAAGTAACCATGTTAGTTTGACTACTTTCTCTATATCTTGCTGAGAAATTGAAGTTAACTCCAAAAGTTAAACTTTAGAAGCGTTGACAGTAAAGTTTAGAAAGCACTTGAAAAAAATGCCTTTAAAACTAGTTAGGTGTTTGGTAAGTATACATTTATGAAGACAAAATAATATTTCAAGAGAATTTCATTGCAGTTCTATGACTTATGTAGGTACATTTTGGTGTTCTATAAAAAGAAAATGCACCAGCTGCTTCTAAAATTATTACCCCTACTTCTAAAAGCACCTCTTTATAGCTGCAACACTTTATGAAAGGCAACTGAAAGTTACCAAACATTCAAACCCTTATAATTGATGCTTCCAGTTAAGCTAAAATTAGTAGAAGCAATTTATAAGAGAGGATATTAAATTCTCCCCATCTATCATATAAAACACACAACTACATCAAGACGGGAAACAATATAAGTTTTGCCCATTAATATATTGAGATCTAAGAAACATAAACATTGACACTGACCAGGATACAGACACCCTGTTATGATAATATCTGAAGTGTTTATGTGTAATTTGAAATAGTAAAGCTAGTTCCACACACTTTTTTTTCTTCACAAATACTTATGTCATAAATAAATCAATTCCTCACTTTTTCTCTTTCCATCCCATTAGTCTTTTCCACTTTTCTTTTTTTATTTTTGAGATTTTGAGAGACTTGTCAGATCAAATGTTTGTAAGAATAAGCTTACTGATTGGGGTCATGGCCAGAATGGCTTTATTCTTATTTTCAGTCCCTTCTTACACCCGAGTTTTGTTTGTACATATTTAGAGGAAAGACTACTTGATAAAGTTATATTAGCAAACAGTTATAGAATCAACTTAATAGAGAAAATATACCTCATATTCAGAATCTATGATTCCATCATCCATCAGCCTCTGGACGGAGTCACAGTAGCCTATGGCAGTTGCAGAGCAAGGCCAGAGAAGAGCACCTTTGATTCCCAATTTTTTGCCAATTTCCAAGGTCCATCCCATATTGAAAGTAACAACTATGCAAGTTATCTTATTTTCACCATCCAAACCATTAATGTCTTCTATGAGCTCGGGAAGCTTAGAAGGCATGGTGTTTATGACAGAAGCAAGCAGTTTATGCAGGTCATTTCCGTCATCTTCAGGATCCAAACCATCTGGGAGAGAAACAGAGTTTATCTGAGATCCGAAGAGGGTTTCTTGCCCAGAACTTAAACTCTTAACTCTTTTGAGGTTGAACTCTGTGGTTGGAAAAGTGATTTTGCAGCCATGTCTAGCCAGAGCATGAGATAATTGCATAATGGGATTCACATGACCTAGAACTGGAAATGGTATGACAAGAAAATGGGGGATTCCCATTTTTGTGAGGGGAAAAGAGAGAGAGAGAGTGAGAGAGAGAGAGAGAATTGGAACGGGAGAAGAAGTTTGGGTAATTGTTGATTTCCTACTAGAGGAAGGTTAGGTCTTAGGTGAATGAGTGGGTTTTCTTGTAGTGAGGAAAGAAGTTTGTGTTTTGGGAGAGGCGGATAGCCATTGACTTGCTAATTTGCTGTAAGCCTGTACGTCAAGGTTTTGAGAAAGATGAGAATCTCGTGAAAATAACAATCTAGATGATGCGGCAATTGGGGTTGAGAGTTTTACCTGGGGCATTGGTGGCGACGGACATCACGTGGAAACATGGTGCTTTAATGGCACCCCTAAATATTTTTTCCAATTTTTATGTAAATTTTAACAGAAATAATTAATTAAATATTAAAATCTTGTTATGGAATTATTGGTAAAATTAAGGGCTTGTTTTTACCTAAAAAATAATAATTAAATGTTTGTTTGAGAAGATGAAGTGGGATGAAACAATGATGGAGTGAGGTAAAAAAAATTCAAACAATTATTTCGATGTGATTTCATCAATGGAATAGAATAGATTAAGATAAGTTCCTAATCCCTCTTAACCTACACTTAAATTTTTAAATCCTTTCAAATTAGGAAATTTGGCATAGATTGAGTTCTCATTATATATTTAATTATTATTTTATTCTTATTATGTATTAAAAGATATAAAAAATAATACTAAAAATAATCATTCCATTCCATTAACGGCTATAAATAATAACTTTTAAATAACGAGAAGGGGACTGCCATCTATTTTCTCACTAAACATTTAACCAATGGAATGTTATTTTCTTTCATCACACTTCATTCTATTTCACCTCACTCCATTAATTATCATTCCACTGTACTCTTCTCCAACCTTCTAAACAAGCCCTAACAATCAAATTAACTAAATGGGAATTTCATATATGTGATTTTAAAACACGGATTAAATTTTAATAATAATTTGAAATATTATCAAATTGATAGGGTATATAGACATTCAACAATAAAATCCTAATTATTTTTGTTATAATTTAAACTTTTGAGCCTTTAATCAATGTAGTGGTACTAAAATTGTGTCGAAATTTAATGTGTGTATCGAAAGTTTAGTAATAATCAAATAAATAAAAAAATTTAAACTATTAGAAGATAAGTTACTTTTAATTCAAAACTTTTTTTTTTGTTTAAAATACAACATGACTTCCCTATAGAAAAAAAAAATAACTTGAAGCTAGGAATGATAATGGTTGAATATTTAGACTTTTTTCTATTATTTGTATTAGAATTCAAAACAAATATTTAATGTTTGAATTAATTTTTTTATATTTTTAATATTGAGTAATATCCCTCTTCCCTTTAAAAATGACTTAATTATATAGCATTTATTTCTATTTTAAAAACTTACACATAATTCTACTTAATCTTAAAAATATTCTATTCAGATTTTTTTTAAAAAAAAACTAATATTTCAAATTAGAATGACAGAATTACCCTTACTTAAAATTCTCACTTACTCATCAAGATGACGAATAGTTAGCAGTCTCACACACCAAGACGACAAACATCGAATAATTTAGTAATGATATTTTTAAAAAAGGAAAAAAAGAATTTTTTTAAGTAATAATATTTTTAAAACAAAAAAATAATTTTTTTTTTCAAGTAATGATACTTTTAAAACAAAATAAAAATAATTTTTTTTAAGTAATGATATTCTTAAATAAGAAAAAATGATATTTTTCAAGTAAATATATTTTTTTAAACATTTCAAGTAATGATATTTTTAAAACAAAAATTGTTTTTTCTAAATCATAATATTCTTAAAACAAAAAAATTCAAGTAATGTTATTTTCAAAACAGAAGTAATTGTTTTCAAGTAATTATATTTTAAAAACATAAAAAAGAAAAAATTTTCAACTAATGATATTTTTAAAATAAAAAAGGAAAAGTTTTCAAGTCATGATATTTTTAAAATACAAGTTTTTTTTTTCAAGCAATGATACTTTTAAAACAAAAAAACAAGAATCTTTTTCTCAAGTAATTACATTTTAAAACAAAAATAAATAATTTTTTTTTCAAGTTATGATATTATTAGAACAGAAGAAAAACACATTTTTTTCAAGTAGTGATATTTTTAAAATAATTTTTTTTTCAAGTAACTATATATTTTTAAAAAAATTGAAGTAAAATAATGAAAGAAAAATCATTTTGGTCATATAATATAAAATTAATGGTATTTTAGTCATATTAAACAAAAAAAATTTTTGACTAAAAGATAACGGTCAACTTTAACTCCAGTTAAAAAATTTGGTTTAGTTGTACCTTTTTTTTAATTGACAGGGAAGGACTGTGTAGGTTTTTAAAATAGAGCGGAAGACTGTGTAATTAAACCATCTCTCAAGAGATACGAGAGTATTTTACTCTTTAACATTTACAATCCAAATATTCGATCTCAAAAAATAACCAAAAAGTTATATAAATATTAGTATTTTAATGTATATTAAGGCACATGTCAACATAATTTTTAAATAAAAAACTATTTTAAAATTTTAATTACTTATTATTTCTTAAAAAAATTTAAAGATAACAAATTAATTTAATCTATTAATTTAAACTTTAAACGAGTAATTATTAATATAGATTAGAATAATGGATATCCAACACAAGATATAAAAGTATTCAAGATCTATATTCACTTTTTGTAATAAAAATTTTACAATGAATATTACTGTAAGGCATTTCTAAGTTACTCATAAAGTAATGGAGTATTGCTATTAATGAGTAACATAGTAGCCACTATGATTCAAGTTCGGCCCCAACTTTAGTGTAATACCCAAATTTTAAATAAAAACTACAACTTTTAAATATTGAACAAAAAGAGCTCGAATGTAAATAACACAAAGTTTAGGGACTAAGTAGCAAGATTTAACTTTTTAAATTTTGTAAAACTGTCCCTTATCTCTTTAAATCCCTAACTAAAGGTCCCTCCCCCATTTCCCCCCCCCCCCAAAATCCCCTACTGTTCAGCACTCTTTCTCTAGCCCTTGCCCCTGCTTTTTTCCTCCATCGTCTGGCCAGATTCTTTGCCATCTAGCCTTCGTCCAGCCATTGTACTCCTTTAGGCCAGTCCCAGCCAGCATGGTGGTGCACGGTGGTACCTCCTTAGGCTATTTCGTGACTAAAATAGCCACAATTTTCATGCCTTCCTATCTTCTCTGTAAGTTGATTTCTAGCCATTTGTGAGGGTAAATCTCAAGTGTTTTGCTTAAATTATTGGGGGTAATGAGTTTTCTAAATTTAAAACCTTGTTTAACTTCCAAACTTCTCAATTTAGTTCCTTCATGGTTGTTGCCTTGGGTTGATTCTAAATAATTCCTTTGAAGTTGATTTAAGATTTTAGTTCCTTGAATTTGATTCAATGGGTTGTACCTCTTTTCCTCAAATTTTTTCGATTCAAAACCTTTAGGTCCCTTGGTTAGTGAATTCATGAATGAAGAATTTAAATAAGTATTGTTTGGGATACAAGTGTATGCTTCCTTTGGGCATCAAAATAAGAAATTATTGATGATATATTTTTGGGCATTAAAAAAATTCAGATTTTAAGGAAATTTGTTCCAAGTATATTCTCTTTAGTTATATGAATTTTTGGGTACTCTATATTGTCTCTTTTTGGGTTGCCATTATTCCCAATTGAAAATTTCATCACTTTGAGGAATTTAATCTAAATGTGGCCAACAAAAACTTGATAATTTTCCTTGAAGCCATTGACAAATTGAAAGAATGGTTATTGGATAGAATAGGTTCCGTGCGAATTTTTTGAGTGAAAAGGTTATGAAAATTTTGGGTTATGAAGATAAATTTTAGGATTTCTTGAAACAAATAAAATAGAAATAGAGTTGATAGAAATTTGTGAAAGTGTAAGGGACTATATTGACTTTTTTGTGAGTTTGAGTGAAAAGGTTATGAAAATTTTGGGTTATGAAGATAAATTTTAGGATTTCTTGAAACAAATAAAATAAAAATAGAGCTGATAGAAATTTTTGAAAGTGCAAGGGACTATGTTGACTTTTTTTATGAGTTTGGAAAATTATTGAGATGATGATAAAACAAAATAATTTATTTGTCAACCAAAGTCCTTCTAGCGTCAAATCCTTACTAAATAAATCAGCGATTCTCACTAAGATATTTTTTCCATTTTAGTTATAGTGGTGGTGTTAGGAAAATAGTTGTAAATTCAGGTTGCTAATATGTAGGTGTACATGTTATAATTATAGGTACATCTGAAGCAAATTCTTCAGGCTCGAATCTGTCCTGAGGTAAAGTTGAGTAGAAATAATCACCTTATTGCCTACAATTTGAGTGGTGAGTGGATATCTACTTATCTCTGGATGCCTGAATCTTTAAATTCCATTTTTATGGTTTAATTATATTACTAAGCATGCCTTGGGAAATATTTGAATGAAGTAGATTATTTATATGTGAATCTATTATTTTTCCCAAAATATGAGTTTTCTCAAAGTATTTATGAGTAGATGTGATTAGTGTAAGACTTTTGAAATTGATTTAGAGTTTTGTTATGGGATCCGTAGTAAAGTGGTGGCAGAACCATTAGGTACACATAGGTCACAACTGTATCAGTTAAGGGTAGTTCTTGGTAAATGATACTTCTGTCAGTGAGTGCAGTTCCTGACAAAAGATTGAGTTAAATTGAATAGTTTCTTTGGATGAGTGAAACTCCAAAAGGAAGTGGTCAATTGAATATTTTCTTTGGTGAGTGCAGTTCCAAAAAGTGAGAATCAGATCACTCTTTTAGTTAAGTTTACCTTCTGGAGTAGGAAGACTGGTTTCTCAGTTTGGGTTCTTCCATTTCATTAATTATGGATCCTAACATTTTTGTGAACTCTAGTAAATTATTTTTGAACTTAAATGTCTTTTGTGAAAATATTATCAATTATTGTTATTGATATTATCGGATATATAATTATTTTGTTTCCTAGATGTAAGGTGTATCAAATGCACATTATTGCTTCTCAGTTATACCTTTATGGATTGAAGCATTGATTTGAATATGATGATTTTTTTTTGCAGTAATACACTATACACTTGGGAGTTCATGCATCCCTTGGTAAGTATTTCTTCCATTTACTAAGTCGGTGTGACTCTCCTCTTCAATTTCTAACATTTTTCATATCAAGCTAATGGTGAACTTCCTTCAAGTCCGCCCACACCCTTTGAGTCTGCTAATTGAAATGTTAGGCACCACCCCCTGAGTAGTAGTGGAGTATACTTTTTGGAAACTGTGGACTAATGTTAGATATGTTGTTTTGCATTTTGAATAAGGGTCATGGTCTGTAATAATAATAATTGCATAATTCATGTGTAGTTAGTAGATACAGTCCATGTTGGACCCATTTATAGTTGATATTTTAGGCCATGGAAGCCACTTGAATTTTGGTGAGCTTGTTCACCTTATGGATTTTCTGATTGTACCCTGAGATAGTCCATATTTCAAGGGAAACTCTGCTGAAATTTTTATTAAAATCTTGACTTAGAATTATTGTTAAAGTATGTTTTGCTTTTATTATTCAATGCATAATTGGGTTCTAATGATACTAGTTGCATTGAGTATTTTAGGCTAGTAGGTTATTACTTAAATGATAATTTTTTTGCGCCGGTCACGTGCTTTAAAGTGGAGTGTAACATTTAGTTCCCATTTTCCTCTCCCTAATTGCTACTTTGTATTCTTTTTGTTCTCTTTCTATCGCTTGATTCAAGTTCAGGTAACTCTGTTTGGATATGATGGTGGTTCATTTTTGAGATTTTAATTTCGTTTCCTTTGCCCAACTTCATTCCCGATTTTGTTCTTCCAGTTTTTACTTCTGTTTTTTTGGTATGGGTATTTCTATACAATGTTGGTTCAGTTTTGAGATCATTTTGGTCTGAAAAAATGATCAGTTGACTATTCCCTTGAGAAATATGTTGCTTATTTGGGTTTTCCCCATAATGCATTTGTTGGGTTGTTTTGTGTTTGATTTTTAAGAACATTGTTTTTTCTAGGTTACGTCCACATTTTAGTCATAGATTTCATGGTTAAGAGTTAAGGCTGTCAAACGGGTTGGCCCGCCTCTGCCTTCCAAAATACAGTGGGTTGGAAAACTTAGCTCACCCTGCCTCTATGGTGAGTTAGTAGGCTAGCCTGCTAATAATAAGTAATATATAATAAATACGCCCATCCCCTTTTGATAGCTTTACTAAGGACCTGTTCAGATATTCTTTAAAAATAATGACTTTTATAGAATGAGAAGTTGATTCTGAAAAAATAAGGTATTTTTTCAGAAGGAGATACTATTTTACCTTTAAATATAGTAATAAATTTTTTTTTATTTCTCCTTCTGTCAATCTCCTTAACTGAAGAAGTAAAAAAATTTACCTTCTCCTTAAAGTTAAAAAACTCCTTTATTTCAACTTTTCCTTTAAAAAAAAAAGGAGATACGAACAGTTCAAAGTTTATCAAAATGATTTTTTTTGAAAAAAAGACCTTCCCCCCCAAAAAAAAAGGAGATGCAGACGGGGCCTAAGAGTGTTGTTGAAGTAGTTTTAGTCATAGATAACTTTAATATTAGAAGTTCAAACTTTTATTTCCCTTAACGTTAACGTTATTTATTGATAAAAAAGCTAATTATGAAATCATTAAGATATCAAAACAAATAGATAAAAATATAATTTTGAGCTTATGACTCAGTGATATTGATCTTGTCTTTCAAATTAGGAGTTATGAGCTCAAACTCAATTAGAACTAAATATACAAAAAAAAAAAATGAAAGCATAAGGCATTAAATGTTGAGTGTCTAAGGGCTTGTTCAAATGTTTTTTTAAAAAAATGACTTTTATACAATAAAAAAGTTGGTTCTGAAAAAAATATATTTTAACAGAATGAAAAGTTATTTTGCGTTTTGATACAATAAATGATAATAAATTTTGAATGAGAAAAGGTGAACGGCTGCAAAATTGTAAAATAATTTTTGATTGATAAAACTGATGAAAAGGGCATGCATAAGGAATTTAAAATTAACAATTTTTAATAGGTTAAAATTTTAATTTTAATTTTAAAATAAAATGAATATATACATGACTAAAAATAATTTATAAAATAAAATAACAATTTTGTAAAAACAATCATAATCAAAAGCAAATGAATCAAAGAAATAATATAAGTGTATTAAAAAAATATTTGATTAAGAAAGTATGATGAGAAGTAAAATGGACTTCAATTTGATTAGCAATGTCGCGAAGGACTGAGGGTCAAAATGGGGGAGCAAAATGATATCTCGTTTTCCTATAATAAGAAGCTGTATTTTTTATATTTTACTTTAATGAGAAAATCTCATTCTCATTGTAGACAAAAGGAGAAATGAACACTTATGTAAGCAAGATAATGCCTCTCTTCATAGAAGTAGAAATGAACAGGGCTTAGGAGCCTTCTTCTGGAAGGAAGGAATATGAAAGCATGGTAGAATTGCCTCATTTCTTTGCCGTTCAGAATAATTATATTTTTATTGTTATTAATTTTTTCATATGCGATGAATGAGCTTATAATTTAGTAGTATTAAAGAAATGAGCTTTATAACTTAGCAGTATTAAAGAAATCTTTTTAGGTAGACTAGGTTATAGATTAGACTAATTATGACTGCACACAGTGACAAACCTAGAAATTTTTATGAGTGGGGGCAAAAAATAAATTATAGTCTATAAATGAGAGATTATAAAATTAATTCTCGTTCTCACAAAATTTATAATTATACCAAATGTCTCTCATACAAAATATATAATCTCATGGTCAAAAATCACAAGATATCTCAGCTTATACAAATTACAATTGTTTTTTTTACGTATTTTAATATTTTGAAAATGTATGATTTTCTATTTTTAACATTATCAAAAATATATCTTTCTTTGTATGTGACCAAATAATCATTCAATGATTCATCTTCGATAGATTGCTCCATTCAATTCTTAACAAAATTCATTGCAAAGAAACATCTTTCAATTGTTGCAACACTATATTTCTCAACTCTACAAACAATAATATTTAACCTAGCATTAAAAATTTTAATCAATTTACATGGTTAATTAATGAATATATACAACATGAAGCACAAGAATTTGCGTATAAGTTTGTTAAATAAAAATTAATTGTGAAGAATAAAAAAAATAAAGAAGAGAGAAGAGCCACTCTTCTTTATCTCTGAAGATTCACAAAAAAAATAAAATAAAGAAGATGACCACTGGTTAGATGAAATGAAAATGGGGTTGATAAGTGTATCTCTCTTCTTTACTTTATTCATTCCTAAACAAAAATTAAACAAAATAGATAAAAAAAATTCTAATAAATAAAGAAATTAAACACAAGCTAGAATAAAATTAAGATAAAAGTAGTATAAAAATTAAGTACATCAAGTGACATGAGAATTCTATCTAAAAGAAATTAATGGGGTACAGCTGAGTAGTGAGACTTTAGCTTATGTGGGGGCAACTTTCAAATTTTTACAAGGGCAACAAATTTTTTTTACATATATTGGCAATTGCCCCCACACCCCATAAGGTAGATCCGCCATTGAATGCACACATAAACATGTCAGAGGCGATACCTATTTATAATATATATATGTATATTTACGTGATTAACTTGATTGACTTATTTTTTATATACTTGGTCTATTAAAAATTTCTTGATATTATAATCATTTCCATAACTGATTGAAGAGGATTGTAAGTTCTAATCTTAGTCAAATTCAAATCAACCAATCAACTTTGGATGCTCAGTTCTAACACCAATTGTGTTGCTAATGTAGGACAGAAAGTTGGTATTTAAATTACCTTCTCTTCTATATCTTGCCAGATGCTTTGATCAGCAAGAAAACCACTGATCTTTTCATTGATAAATTTTGTTAGCTCCATGAATTTCGTATAAAAGTTAAAAAAAGAAAAAATGCTCAAGGGGATTCCCCTAGCTTTCCCCCCTCAGGGTTTTATGTGATTAGATTACCTACTATTAAATAAATATGTATTTGTATTCAATAATAAACAATCCTACCAAATTAATAAAGTATTTAGTATATTATAAGTATGAAGAGAACCACATTGTATATTATCTCATGAGTATTACTTAATAGCTTATAGTTTTCAAATGAAATGATGTTTGCCATGATATTAAAATATTCTTTTAGGAGTTTAATCATTACCCTTCCATGCTTTATAATGAAATTAAATTTTAGTACAAACTATAATAAATAAGTCTATGCTTTATCTACTCTTTAAGTAAAAGTAAGGCTAAAGTATACCTTTTGTCTCTTATATTTTTTGGATGTTTTAATTTTGTCTCTTACATTCGTTAGGTTTCAATTTTGTCCTTTATATTTCAAAAGTGATCCATTATTGTCCCTAAAGCTAACACCATTAACCTATTATATGGAAATCGCTGACGAGGCTTCCAGGTGGAGGATTGTTGCACACGTGGAATGGAGAAAAAGACACATAAGCAACTAATGCCACCTAGACCTAAAACAACGTCTTTTTGGTTGGCATTTGCCTTCCTCCATTTTCACCTTCCAAATGTCATTGTTCCTTGCCATAATAGGAAGTTCCAGGAGCTGCTCTCTCTTCGTCGTTCTCTCCTTCATGACAACATATCGTCGTTCTCCCTTTCCACGAATTGCATTCTCTTCGTTATTCTCTCTTGCCAGAGTATTTTCAAATCAGCATCTCTCACGTTTAAATTTTTTTTCCTTGATTTTCATTAAATTATTTTCTTTGAACCGTAGAAATTGTTAAGATATTTGATTATGCAATGCTATCTTCCAAATTGACTTATTTTTCATTTTCTTTGACTATGCAACGCCCAATGTTGGGAAATATACCAAAGTTTCTTGTTCTTTCAAGCAAAAAACATGGTCATTTTCTTGCTTTTTGTTTTTCGATTATTGAAAGTTATGAAAATTGATATGATTGGGAAATCTACCAAACTTTTTTGTTCTTTCAAGCCAAAAACATGGTCATTTTCTTCTCACAATTTGTGCATTGTTAATATTTGATAAAAATGGAAGGAAGAAATAGTGCAATGAGATGATAATTTGTTTAACTTAAATTTGTAAGCTATGAATTTTTTGCTGTTATTGGTTGATAGTTGTTGATGACTTGATGCAACAGGTACCACTGCTCAGATGATGTGATTATATTGATAGATTTCTACTATGAAGAAGGAAGTGTGTAATCGGCCATAAATTAGTGATGGGAGCGAAATCTCTTGAAGGTTTAGTAGGTTTTTATTTGGTGGAAGATTAATTGTAAAGTAATGTGTAAAATATACAATTTGTGTTCATCTTCCCAAATTTGTTTGTTATTTTCTTTGCAATCTCAGCCTAATAAGACAAGGAAGTGTGTAATTGATTCTTGTAAAAGGAATTTGTTATTTTCTTACTTTTATGTTATTTTCAAACTTGTTTGGTGATGTTAAGTTAAAATATTTGTACATTATCCCTTGTTCACCTAGTGCAAAATTCTAGTGCCACTAGAAAGAAATTAAGTATATTATTTGTGTACAAATTCCCAAATTTATTTATTATTTTGTGGTCACACTAATGTAGTCCATGCATTAGTTTAATTGAATCCTATGGGTCCTACTAATGTGGTCCATGCATTAGTGTAGTTAAATCCTATAGGTCCCTCATTGCACGTTACATGTTGGAAAGGTTATTATTGCTAACATGTTGTATCGAAATAAATATGCTGCTAATCTTGAAATTAGTACAAAACTAAATGTTCCATGAAAATGTTTATAATTTTTGGAATATAGTATGAGATTCAAATAGAGCACTTGAATTGCAATAGGCTGTTACATATTTGAACATATACTGTGGGACTCAATTTTGTCCATTAACTTATCTGCAAGTTTCAATTTTGTTCGTTCACATTTATTTTTCATTGTTGACTTAAGGGACAAGTTTGATGTGTTGCATTAACACTATATTAGCTGTAAATGTACATGTGATAGAGCATTACTTTATGATAATTGACTTTTATTATATTGTATACAGGTTAATGATTGATCAATTTAGCGTGATAGTCCACCATGGAGGTGAATTTGTTAACTTTCCCGAAAAGGCTTATGTGGGAGGTTAAGTGACTTTTTGGAATAATTGTGATTGGCTTATGTGGGAGGTTAAGTGACTTTTTGGAATAATTGTGATATGGATAAATTGAGTTTTAAGGAGTTTAAGGATTATGGGGAGAATTTGGGTTATAAGGGACATGTGGAGATGTGGTATAAAGAACACATGATGGGTTTGTCTGAAGGACTCAAGACCATTTTAGGTTACAAGTAAGCAATGTAAATGGCTTCCATTGGTGTAGCTCATGGGCAAGTTGAGATGTATGTTGTACATGCTTTGGACGAGCTTGATTTTGTTGATGAGCCTATTAGAGATGCGATTCAAATAGAGGTAGAAGGGGATGTGCCAAACAAGGGACTTAAGGAAGTTAGTGACCATGAGGACAAGGCAATAAAAATAAGGTTTGAAGATAGCCAAAAAGAAGTTGATGGATTTGAAGTAGAAAGTGAGGTGAACCATGTGGACCATGTGGAGGTTTCAATGAATAACCATGTAGATGATTTAGCTGATGTACAATCTCCAAAAAAGAGGACTGCTTACTCCTTAAAGGAAGACATGCCTATATCATACTAATTGCATGCCATTCACTTTTTGATGATGAATTAGAACCTTCAAACAGGGAGACATGTAGATTATTGAATGAAGGAACTGCAAAGAGTTTAAATGATTTTGAATATGAAGTGATGATGAAGTGGTAGAGAGGAGACATACATTTCTAGTACATAAGTTACTTCAAGACATGAATCAATATAAATAGGAGGTGGGAACCATATATCATAGCTGTGACGAGTTCAGGGAAGCTATGGTAACATATGCTGTCCATGTAGGGATGGGTTTAAAAGTCAAGAAATGTGACAATAAAAGGGTAAGGGTCACTTATAAGCGTGTGAATGGGTTGCTTATGCAGCAAGGTTACCTGGGGAAGAAACATGGCAACTAAGAAGTTGTGTTAATAAGTGTTAATGCAATAGAGATTTCAAGGTAAAACTAATGAACTCTAAGTGGCTAGGCAAGAGAATAGAAAATAGATTGAATGAAAATCCAAAAACAAAGTTGAAGGACATAATAGGAAAAAAACAGAGGAAATGGAACATTGGGCTCTCCAAAGCAAAAACATGTAGAGCTAGGAACTTGCATTAGAAGTGATTGATGACTCATTCCAAGAATAATTTAAGCAGTTGTATGATTACTATGCAGAGGTCATGAGGTCTAACCCATGATCTACAATCTTGTTGAAGGTTCAGAGACCATTGAAATTTAGAGAACTTGGATGCATGTAGAAATAACTTCCTCAAATGTAGGCTAATTATTAGGCTAGATGGGTGTTTTTTGAAAGGCAAGTATGTGGGATAGTTATTGGCTAGGAGGGATCCCAATGACAATATCCTCCCAATTACCTTTGCTGTGGTCAAAGCAGAAACAACAAACTTGTTGCAAGGCATATGATGCAATTTTGCAAACACGTATACCTGTATTTCAAGCCAACAAAAGGTAATGTTTCCTAGAAAGCTTTACATTTTGTAGCTAATTGTGTGGTAATTTCACTTATTTAATCCATTATGTGCAGGGAGTAATCCTTGCATTGGATGAATTATTGCCTGGAGTTTATCAACATTTTTGCATGAGACATCTCTACAATAATTTCAGAAAGCAATTCCCAAGTGCTTTGTTAAAGGAACTAATGTGGAAAACAGCTAAAGTGACATATCTACTACAATGGGAAAGGGCAATAAAGGAAATTTAGAAAGTTAATGATGGTGCACACAAGTATCTATTAAAGATTCCACCAAGATTTTGGAGCAAGTCTTGTTTTAGTTTCCATCCCAAGTGTAATAACGTACTTAACAATATGTTAGAGGTATTCAACAATGTCATTGTTGAAGCCCAGGAGATACATATAGTCACAATGTTGGAGGAGATAGAACTTATATGATGAGAAAATGGGTTGAGGACATAAGCAAGATATAAAGCTTCAATGGTTCTGTATCGCCAATGATTAGAAAGAGGTGCGAGAGGGAATACAAGAAATCTAGGTGTTGGCTACCTAATTGGCAAGAGAAAAGAAGTTTGAAGTTCATCATTATAGATATCAAGGCAAATTTGTGGTTGATCTTTAAACCATAGAGTGTAGTTGTAGAAATGGGGATTAATTGAGATACCCTATTGTCATGCAATAAGTTCCATTAATTGAATAGGAAATAAGCCAAAAGATTACATCCCATTTTACTTTAGAAAAGAACATTATGTTGACTACTATGCGCCTATTATATATCCCACTAATAGGTCAAACATGTGGCCACCACATAATTATATTTTGCCTCCTCCATATAGAAAGCCAGTTGGGAGACCAAAGCAAAAGAGAAGAAAGGAAGTAGATGAAAAGAAGACATCTGGAAGCCAATCTAAGATGAGGAAAACAGGGTTAACAGATAAATGCTTCAATTGTGGTAAGGCAGGGCATAACAAAAGAAAATGCAGTGTTAGCACTCAAGGGGTTTCTACTAGGGTATGTATCATAATGTGGTTGTTAACTAATATTTAACCGTCTTTTAACGCTAACTTCAATTATTAACTCTTATATTTTCATGTTCATTAAAGTATAGGACACGGGTTGAGACTTAAGGGGATGCCTCTGCCAGTGTTGGCACTCAAGGGGTTGCTGCTGAGGTATGTATCATAATGTGGTGTTAACTGATATTTAACCATCTTTTAACACTAACTTAAATTACTAACCTTTACATTTTCATGACTTCCCATATATGAATACTAATTGTGTTTAGTTGGGAATTTAATGTATTTAGGGATAAGTGGATAACATTGCATTGAGTTTGATTTTTATGTACTTAGTTGGTTTGGTAATGCTACATGATAAGCTTACTAAGCATTTTATTGTGCACTTTAATTATTCTAACATTAGCAAAGTTCCTTTTTAAAGTTTGCTAACTCTTTTGTCACTTGCAAAAATATTAATTATTTTAACATTTACGTGGCTCATTTTGAAACAAAGATGACAACAAAATATATTTATGATTCTTTTGGGAACAGCTCATTATAAGTAAGCTACACAAAATCATTTGCAAAGTGAGCTAATAATCTTATGCACCCTTTATGAAACTCACATTTTTTTTTTGCCAGTTTGGATGGAGTACAAACTGTTTAAAAATTATGAGGAGTGAAAGATGACCAAAAACAATATAATTCCAACTCTACTAAGAAACAATAGACTACATTTAAACATATGGGAGAATTTTATTGATAATGCTGGTAAGACTCTGATTTTGCCTTTTATTGCTTTTCTTCTTCTTGATGTAAAGGGTGGGGAATTGAGGAAGGGTCTTTGTGGCTAGTCAGTAATATTTATGTCTGCAATCTCTTATGTGTATTCAAAACAATTTGAGATCAGGGCTCAATAACTAAATCTTTCAAATGCATCACTATCAATCAGTTCGAAAGGGAAGACAAAGCAAGTATTGCAACATTCATAACTAACAGAAACTCTCAATAATAATTCTCAAATATCCCTTGCAAGAGTATAACTTATAAAACAAAATTATCATCCTTCTGTATTGTTGCTTGACTTTGACTCTCTTTTTCTGCCACAAACGGTCTAATGCACTGTCAACATCTCCCTGGACAAGAAAAAAACATTAGCAAGAGCACCTTGTATGTGCACCTTAAATGCAGTATCACGAATACCATATTCAACAAGCAACTTCCATACAAGTACTAAAAAAAAGTAACAAGTTGATCATATTAGTGTATAAATTACCATCATATCTTTTGGACCCATGCAATGGATTTCTTAAGTAAATTAATGGTACATTAATGAAGTAGGTATATGCATATGATTGGCAGAGATGAAAATATATTAACAACATATGATTTCCAAACCTTCTACTTAGTTATTGATCAAATTACTCTATCTTCATTTTATGACAAAGTAATATTTATGGAGTTTAAAATATTGAAAACATAATCAAAAGCTATAAGCTAATGAAAATAGCCATGGCAAATCACCATAGGCAGCCAATCCATATAGCCAAGATGCTATTATATATAATGAATAAGGTGCGCTCCTTGACTTGATTTACAAGTTTTATATATTTATAAATGCAAGTTCAATTTTATGAGAGTTTGAAAATGCTGTAGTCTGCACATGAAAAGCACTAAGACATAAGGGACTCTCAGAATTTTGTACACATGCCACAAAAGAAGTGTAAATGTCTTACATCATAAGTTAAAAACTCTTTCTAGAAAGGGACTCTCAAGACTCAAATGCAAGTAATTTTGAAGTGTAAATGTGAATCTAAGCCTGTCAAGGGGTTCCTATTACTGCAACTCTGCAACAAAGGAACCCCTTGATAGGCTTAGATTCACATGATTCAACACCAAATTTGATGCTTCTTCATCACTGCTTGACTAAGTCCAGCATGCATCTTGGACAATGATCACTATAATATACTTTAGTAACCAGAACAAAAGAACAATTTTCTCGAGGATAAAGAACTATGACTTTCATCCTAGTCAAGAAACCAACAAACAATAGATGAAATGAAATCAAAAGAGCAATTTTCATATTTATCCTTGAGTTTTAAGACTACTCTCGTTCTAAGGCTACTTTGGTTCCTCCAAGTAAATTGATTCCTGAAAAGCTCTCCCAAGATTTGGCATTGCATAATCAAAGAAAATGAAAAACAAGTCAATTTGGAAGGTGGCATTGCATAATCAAATATCTTAAAAATTCCTATGGTTTAGAGAAAATAATTTAATGAAAACCAAAGAAGAAAAATTTAAACGGGAGAGATGCTAGTTTGAAAATACCATGGCAGGAGAGAACGATGAAGAGAACATAGCTCGTAGAGAAGGGGAGAGCGACGATATGCTATCACGAACAAGAGAACGATGAAGAGAGAGCAGTTCCTAGAGCTTCCTGTTAGGGAAAGGAATAACGACATTTGGATAGTGAAAAGGGGGAAAGGCAAATGCCAAACAAAACGGTGTTATTTTGGGACCAACCAAAATGACATCGTTTTGGGTCCAGGTGGCATAAGTTGTTGATGTGTCTTTTCCTCCATTCCGCATGTGCAACAATCCTCTACCAGGATGCCGCGTCAGTAATTTCCATCTAGTGGTTTAACGATGTTAGCTTTAGGAACAATAATGGATCACTTTTGGAACATAAAAGATAAAATTAAAACTTTCAAAAACATAAAGGACAAAAAGTATACTTTAAAAGGAAAAACTTTTACAAAAATATGTTAAAAATAAAAATAAAATTATTTATGAATTTTTACCTAAAATTTAAATTTTTGGAATGAACCATACTAAAAAAAAAGTTGAGATTTGAACCCATTTGGAAAAGCACTCGTGGCCCTCTCATGATTAAACTGTGTTCACAGAAGTTATTTTGATGCCTTGTTTTACTAAAAGCATAGTGAAAGCTTCATTAATGGAACCCTTGTACAGCAGAAAATGTTACTTTGTCATCCTACTCACTCTGTCTAAAATCTTGGGAGGAAGGAGAATTTGATCCTGTAGCTGTTTTATATGATATGACATGTGATGAAATAAAAAAATGGAAGAGTATCCAGTCTTCCTATTCCAATTTTTCTTGTCTCTTGTCCAATATTTTGAAATTACTATTCTATGAATTTGTTTGCTTTTATGAAGAACAATCACATTAAAAAAAGTCGTGTTTCTATGTTCAACAGGTATCAAATACTTATATTAGACATAATATTAATATTTTAAATTAAAGTTGATATGTTTAAGTGTTGTGTCCTGTGTCTGTCCGTAATCTTAGCTATTTGACATTATTAGATAATTTGTGGTTATTCTTGAAGTCTACTTTAATTATAATATTTGTCAACTGCATGAATCTATCGTATATTTGATCAAAGTTCAAAATCCAATCATCTAAAGCTTCAATGAGAGTGAGCATTGCCGGGCGACAGCTCGATATTATTTTAAAATTATAAATAAATAATCATAGGAAACTTTTATGCACATATTTTATCAAATTATTTATGTAATATCTAATATATATAAATTATGTATGTATTTTAAATGAAATAGAAATAACAATGCATTGTATGATTTAGGTGAAACTCATTCCCTCTCATTTAAAATACTCATGATTTATATTTATTAAATATTGTTCAAATAACATGAATGGTACATATTCTCCACTAACCATAATTGGGTAGCCTCTATCAAAGAAATTAGTATTATATTTTGCATCCACTGCTTCAAAACAATGAGTATTAAATATTTAAAGAAAGCAATAAAGAGCTTATGGGGTAAAATGAAACTCGAGCACATGAAATTCACCTTCATTTTAAAAGACTGAAACTCATGCCATGTGAGCTAAATAGATCATTGACTAACTTACATGACTTTGATCAATCTTTTAAATTAAAATGAATAATAGCTTAAACTACTGCAAGTGAATGTTAACTTGAAAAATAAAAACTTACACCAAGGGATTACAATTGCATGTGTAAAATGGAACATACAAAGAGATTCTTTGAAAACAAGAATATCAGATGAGAACTAATAGTGATAAGACTAAAGAAAAATAAAGATAAAACAACACATATATTTGAGAGTATTGAGGTTCCTCAACCCACTTCATATTCTCTATCATCTAACAGTATTCTATATCATAAGAATTTCCTACTAGTATTTTTTAACTTCCAAGTGTATGAACAAGAGCATTTTCATTCATTGGTCCAGTTGATAAACTTCTTGAGATTCTTTGAAGACTGACCAGTTTCTTCTATGTTATTCATGATGATTTCCTTTAGTTTTAAAGATCTTTCTTTTATGCCTTCATCACTAAGCAGTTCCTCCACCTTCTTCTTTATCTCCCCCCTTGATATCACTCCATTTTCATCCTTGTCAAGCCCCAGTCCAACCTTCCACAACTCACAAATAAATGACTTGTTCATAAATTGGTCACTGAAAGTTGGCCAACACAAGAATGGGACCCCACCATATAAACTTTCTATGGTAGAATTCCAACCACAGTGGCTAATGAAACAAGCTACGGCAGGGTGGTTCAAGATCTTCCTTTGTGGTGCCCAGCCAACAATTTTACCCTTAGTTCCCTTGAACTCATCTGGGTATTCATTGTTAACCTTATTATCATTCCCTGGACGCACCACCCAAAGAAAAGGCTTGTTCAAGAGATCAAGTCCAAGTGCTAATTCTCTGAACTGGTTTGGGTCGATTACTGCCAAACTCCCAAAGGAAACATAAGTGACAGATTGAGGAGGCTGCTGATCTAGCCAATCTAGGCAGGTTCTATCTTCTAGCCAGAATGAAATTGGATTGTAGTCCCTTGCCATTAATGGGCCAATTGGTAGGAGCTTTGGTGATAAGGAAAATGCTT
Organism: Ceratonia siliqua; assembly: GCA_034509205.1. NCBI lineage: Eukaryota > Viridiplantae > Streptophyta > Magnoliopsida > Fabales > Fabaceae > Ceratonia > Ceratonia siliqua. The sequence goes on from JASKGM010094955.1 coordinate 69,563, forward strand.
CAGGCTCAAGTTCATAGATAGTGTTACAGAGCCACCATTCTCCTAACTGCAAAGTTTTCATCTCCTGCACAAGATGATCAAAGAAGACCTTGCCCAGGGTGCACCATGGCAGGTTAGCTGGGTCCATCAGAGGCATATTTGGGGAAAGTTGAAATTCGTGGTTTTTAATTGGGAGTCCTGTAATTCCAAGGAAATCAAGAAGTAACTGTTAGTTTGACTACTTTCTCTACAACCGGCTGAGAGTTTGAAGTTAACTCTAAAAGTTTAACTTTAAGTGATGACAGTAAAGTTTAGAAAGCACCTGAAAAAATGCCTTTAAAACTAGTTCGGTGTTTGGTAAGTATACATTTATGAAGACAAAATAATATTTCAAAAGAATTTCATTGCAGTTCAATGACTTATGTAAGTACGTTTTGGTATTCTATAAAAAGAAAATGCTGTAGCAGCTTCTAAAATTATTATCCCTACTTCTAAAAGCGCCTCTTTATAGCAGCAATAGTTTATGAATGGCAACTGAAAGTTACGAAACAGTCAAACACTTATATGATGCCTCCAGTTAAGCTAAAATTAGTTGAATCAATTTATAAGAAAGGATATTAAATTTTCTCCATCTATCATATAAAACACACAACTGCGTCAAGACGGAAACAATATAAGTTTTGCCCATTAGTATATTGAGATCTAACAAGCACAAACCTTGACAAGGTTCAGGATACAGACATGCTGTTACGATGATATCTGAAGTGTTTATGTATAATTTGAAAGAGTAAAGCTAGTTCCACATGCTTTTTTTTTCTTTTTTTTTCACAAACACTGTTAAATAAATCACTTCCTCACTTTTTCTCGTTCCATCCCATTAGTCTTTTCCACTTTTCCCTTTTATTTTTGAGATTTTTTGACGATTGTGAGATAAATGTTTGTAAGAATAGGCTTACTCAATTTGAATCAACTTAATAGAGAAAATAGACCTCACCATTTTCAGATACTATGATTCCATCATCAATCAGCCTCGGGATGGAGTCACAGTAGCCTATGGCAGTTGCAGAGGAAGGCCAGAGAAGAGCACCTTTGATTCCCAATTTTTGGCCAATTTTCAAGGCCCATCCCATATTGACAGTAACAACTATGCAAGTTATCTTATTTTCACCATCCAAACTATTAACCTCTTCTATGAGCTTGGGAAGCTTAGAAGGCATGGTGTTTATGACTGAATCAAGCAGTTTATGCAGGTCATTTCTGTCATCTTCAGGATCCAAACCATCTGGGAGAGAAACAGGGTTTATCTGAGATCCGAAGAGAGTTTCTTGCCCAGAACTTAAACTCTTCACTTTCTTGAGGTTGAACTCTGTGGTTAGAAAAGTGATTTTGCAGCCATGTCTGGCCAGAACATGAGATAATTGCATAATGGGATTCATATGCCCTAGAACTGGAAATGGTATGACAAGAAAATGGGGGATTCCCATTTCTGTGAGGGTGAGAGAGAGAGAGAGAGAGAGAGAGAGAGAGAGAGAGAGAATTGGATTGGGAGAAGAAGTTTGCGTAATTGTTGATTTACTACTAGAGGAAGGTTCGGGGAATGAGTGGGTTTTCTGGTAGGGAGGAAGGAAGTTTGTGGATTGGGATTTGGGAATCTGGATATAGGCAGATAGCCATTGACTTAAGTTGCTGTACGTGAAGGTTTGAAAAAGATTTTTAATATAATATTTAATCTTTATAATTTTAGTTAATTATTAAATTAATTTTTATAATTTAATTTTAATCAATTAAATTTTTATAATTTTTATTTTTATTAATTTGATATATATTATTAAATTATCAATTAATACCATTAAATAACGTGACAACTCAAATATATATGTGTCAATCCAATGTGGTATAATGTCCACGTTGTTAGCATCAAGTCAAAAATCACGTAGTCTCCTTTTCTTTGTTTGGGAATTATCCACTATTCATCATCCCTATCTCTCCCCCCCCCCTACTTTGATTTGGAGCTAATCATCTTTTCTTTGTTGATGTTGTATGCCGAAATCAAACCTTTGGCAATGGAGCATTCAAAATCATCAAAGTCTAACTTGAGCCCAAATCATATGTTATCCCATAGCTTCACCACGATCTTCCTGTTGGTGATTTTCGATAGCGAGAACATTTCTCCTATGCTATGATGTCGTCAATGCCTGACATTCCCACTTTGTCATTGGTCATTGAAGTGATGACCTAAACCTCTGACTTGAAAATCTTCATCCACATGCCACTAGCTGAAATAGCTCGAAGATGAAGCAATCTCATCTTCCTTTTCTTCATACTCCGATGAATAAGACGATGGGGACAAGTAGGTTCCATCATCGTCGGTGTTGCTATAATCTGAACCATTGAAATCACTGAGAAGAGGATTGGAAGCTAGAGAATGGCTAGGGCAACAGAATCTGATGATCAGAATCTTGATTCTTCTAATTATGCTACCAAAAGTGGCGACTAGGGTGAGAGTGAAAGTACCCTAGTTGCAAAAATTGAAGGTTATGGAAACAGATTGAATCCCAACAAGTGATGAAAGAAAAGGTGGGTTTGCCCAAACCTAGTGGGAAATTATTGAGCTTGTGAATTACGAAAACTTCCATGGTTGCTTGGGAAAAAAATAGTTCAATTATTGAAATGAGTGAAAGAGAAACAGAGAAAAATGAAACAAAAATAGGGAGAATGATAGAATTGAAATGGTATAAAAAGTCTTAAATATACTTTTCATATTTCTAGAATTGCCAAGTGGAAATTATGCCACATACAACAACAAAGTTTTTGACTTAGTGTTGATAACGTGAAAATTATGCCACATAAAATTATCATATAAATAATTTAGTTGTCATATTAGATAGTCATTTAATGATATTAATTAATAATTTAATGATAGAGATTTAATTAATAAACATAAAATTTATAAAGATTTAATTAATTAAAATTAAATTATAAAAACTAAATTAACAGTTGATTGAAAGTATATAGAATACATTTTAGTAGAGTAGCCCAAGCTTTTTTTTTATCCACAGTATTCTAACTGTAACGTCAGATGAATGGGTATTTACAAAGTTGAAGTCAACTTCAGTGTTTAGAAAAATGACACTAATACTCTTACAAAGTTTTGAAAAAGATGACATTTTCATAAAAATAATAAAATATAAATGAGGCAAGGAATTTGAATTCAGTTATTTTTTTAATGATTATTTTTTAATCGTGGCCCGTCAAACGGCCATGTTATTTTTTTTCAGTACACTTTATTTGTATTAAACTATTATAATTGTATATACTAAAACGGTGGGCTAAAAATAGTTTATTATAGTTTATGGACGTGTGATTTCATCCCGTTGCAGGGGTTTGAAGTGTCATTTACAATCATGTTATTATCATATAAATTTTTTTAGAGAATTATTTATAGGTGCTATTTGGGGTACTTTTTTTCACTGTTATATGTCTTCTAAATTCTCCATTTGGTGTCACGTGTGTCAAGCAATTTTGCAGTTTTACTTGGGGCATTAGCGGCCAAGGGACGCGAATATGGTGCTCTAATGACAACCTAAATAATTCTCCTAATTTTTATGTAAATTTTAACACATAATTAAATATTAAAACCATGTTATGAAATTATTAGTAAAAGTAAGGGCTTGTTCTCATCAAAATTTTTTTTTTGAGGATTTGTTTAAAATAATGGAGTGATATGAAAAATAATGGAGTGAGGTAAAAAAAAATTCAAACTATTATTTGAATGTGTTTTTATCAATGGAATAACATAGGTTAGGATGAATTCTTAATCTGTTTCCACTTACTCGACACCTTGATTTAAAAAAATTTTCAAATTAGGGAATTTCGGATGGTTTGAGTCCTCCTTATATATTTAATTACTATTTTATCTTTATTATGCATTAAAAGAAAATATATAAGGGTAATATTAAAAATAATCATTTCATTCTATTAATGGCTATAGTAACCTTCAAATAATGGGAAGGGGATTACCATCTATTTTCTCACTAAACATCTAAATAATAGAGTGATTATTCTCTTCCTTCACGCTTCATTCTATTTCGCCTCATTCTGTTAATTATCATTCCAAGCCCTAACAATCAAATTAACCAAATGTGTAATGACCACTTATAAATTCCTTTGGTCAATATTCTTCCATAGAAAATTTTAATTATTCTAAAATATGTTGGAGTAAGAATAAATTGTATTTGTTTGATTTAAAAATCTTATTATAAAAACAAATTACTTCTTGAATACTTTTCTAGTAATTTCAATGGTAAGAAAATACCTGCTCCATGTTGTGTCAGATTTCCCCTGGGCCTACCAATAGAAGAATGGTAAATATTTGAAAAAAGAAAAAGAAAAAAAAAAAGAAGAGAAACGTGTCATTCCAAAACTGATGCACATAAGCTATATATAGCGTACTTTGAGTAATAGTTGTTGGCATTCATGTAGCCACATATTTGGTCCTCCCATTCCAGAAATTTCTTTGGTTTTCTTAAACAAATACGTGGCCATTTGCTGGGACATTTAGTAAAGAAAAAATCTAGATTTCTTGTAAGTAATACGTATCCTCCGCTGGAAGCATTACAGTGGGTTATCTTTATCTTTTATTGGTAATGTTGTTGTTCGTTTTTTTTTCCAGCCATTTTTGAAGACTGATGCTCGACTCTTTTTTCTCAATAGCTTAGTTCTTTCTTTTCACCTTCAATCCCCTTGGGCTAGAAGAAGGGTGCTATGATATTCAACATTTCAAAATCCCTTGCTCCAATAAATTAGCTTCATGCTCCTTGCTTTCCATTGGCTGTATCAACAAAGTGGTGAACCACTGTACGAAAAACATACCAAATTGGGAGAAAGATAGTCACAGTTTGGTTTCTCCTCCCCAAACAACTGAATTACTCAACATAAATTTCTGTGGTACCGAAGAAATGTAAGTTTCTCTCATTTGAATTTTAGTATCTAGTTCAATAGTTGTGAGCAAAGTAATTGGTGAAGTATATCACGTTCTTTTGGAATAACTCTAATAACACATGATGGAAAAGAATAAAACAAGGACCATTATATAAAATGGGTGCAACTGAAAATAACTTGTATTGGTATGTAGAAGCAGAAGAAGTCCAGTGGTGGGAGAAAGGTATAAAAGTGAATAACTGGAATTTTGGCAATAAATACTCTAGTATAATCTATTAATTGTTTGGTTGTTTAACTTTAGTGTTTGATTCAAGTAAAATTGATCTTGAGGTTTTGATTCAAATTCTTGGTTGTGATGTTAAGGTTGAAAAATACTTCAAGTAAACCCTTTTGGAGTATTTTGAAAATTTAAAGAAGGTGGTATAAGTTTAATAATTTTAGATTTTTAGAGAAACTTAAGCAAGTAAATAGTTCATTGGAATAAGAATACTGGCTAGAAGTGTTATCTGATTACTAAGAATTATAAATAATGAAATTTGTAGTAATAATATTGAATTGAGTATAAGTTCATGGTACTTATAAGGTGTTTGATAAAATGGCTTATAGAAATTGATTAACTCTAACTCTTGATTCAAGTTAAGAAATTTTAAGAATTTGTAAGCATTATCATGAGAATAAGATAAAGTCCAAAGGTGGCTAAAATAAAGTGCTAGTTAAAATTAATACTAGTATAAAAATGTGAATAAAGGTTTTAATAACTGATATTAAAAAAGGAAGTGGTAATAAGCATAATGTCTAGAAACGAATGGAATAAGCATGGAACTATGTTTGATCGTATTGTAGGTGGCACAATTTTAGGAATATTAAAATTTTCTTAGCTGGTTAGTTATAAGAAAATTAATTAATTTTATAGTTGGATTCTTAATTTACCCATAAGTTATTTCTATAGGAACCATCTTTATGGACATGCGAGCGAAGTGTAAAAATTTTATATTAGCTATTCCTCGACTTCTTGTCTCTAAAAGATAAAATACCAATGTTGGTTGCAGTATGGTGTGCTAGTTTTGGAAACTAACAAGGTGAGTGGAATTCTTCTACCCCTGGATGCATGTGTTTTCCTCTGTAAGCTATTTTATTTTATTTCAAGTAATTATCTATACTTCTCAATATTTATGCACTCTAACGTCTGAAATTAAGTTCTATCAACCTCCTGATGCTTCTGATTTGTAATTATTAATTTTGTATATTTTAAATTCACAATGCATGAGTTACTTTTAGGATTTATGTCTACTTCTGAGTTATATTGAACATATTAGATTTTAAATGATTCCGATTGTTCATGCATATTTTACAGTGTTAAGTTCTTATATTTTTACATAGTTACTGAATTCTTATTCTTATATAGATGTTTACCAGTATTTTGATATGAACATATTATACTTATTTTTCATGGCCAGTTTTACAAAGGTGATTAAATTTATGTGATGTATGAAAATTATTTTTGGATGAATCCTTTAGCTAATTCCATAGAGAAATCTTAGGTGTACCTAGCTTATTTAGATGTCCATGGATTATGTTCTGAAACGGCTCCATCCGTGAGCTTGACTCCAGATCGGAATATCTATTAATTGTTATCTGTATCTGATTAGGAGCTCTGCTCTAGAAATGAATATCTGCTACGTGTTATCTGTATTTGTTAGAGTTTCTTATGTGAAGGGGCACTAGATTCATCCTTCTGGACCTATTTTATTTCATCTAAAAATAATTCTTTTTCATAAATATTTTGTTACGTTAAGTTCTGACTTACTTGATGTTCATAATGTAATTTCTGTTCTGGACAAAAGTTTGATATTGGCCTGAGACTGAATTTAATTCCTTTAATAGTTCTAATTGATTTCTGTTTTGGTAAAATATAATATTGATGTGATTTTAGCTTCTTGACATGGAATTCAATATACTTTCATATACACTTACTTATAATAAATATATCCAATTTGTTTTCAAACTTGTACCCTCGGGTAGGGGTTTTTTCATCTTACTGAGTCTACGACTCACCCTCTCTTATTTTTCTCTAGAGTACACTACAAGTTTTCCTGGGAGACGAATGGAGCAACAGCAGGGTTTGTGACAGTTGGTTTATATTGAGCATGATTTTGTGTTTGTAAAGGCCCTGCATTTGGTATTGCATTGTCGTTGTTAAGGCATATGTACATCTGAAAGCTGGTAGGACGCCATCATATTGGTGGTTCTTACGCCAATGACGTGCTAGGGTTGAGTCGTGACAAAATGGGAATTTCATATATGTAATTTTCAAATATTGATTAAATTGTAATAATAATTTTAAAATATGATCAAATTGATAGGGTATATTAGAAATTCAACAATAAAATTCTTTTAACATTTAAGTAATTTTTTTTATTATATATAACTTAAACTTGTGAGCCTTTGATCCATGTAGTTGATGCATCTAAAGCATACAGCAAGTATATAGGCCAAATTAAGCATTATAGAACAAGCAAGAGTATCGTATCTACAGGGAAGAGTTTTAAATACCAAAATATGCAATCGCTTATATTATTTAAACAATAAAAAAATAATAGAAACAATGAAAAAATAAAGTTGTAAAGATGCAATGAGAAAGGGATTCTAGACTTGATGTTTCATCAATTGAGTTCCATTAATAAGATTGAATCTGATTGTTAATATTTCCTAATTGCAACAACTGAGTTCCCTCAAATATATATTACCCTCTTTCAAGGCATAACACCTCTGCTTACATTAATCATATGACTACTTTCGTGATCATACTAATTAACATAAGTGCATCAAGATTAGTGGAGCCTAAAGAAAACATCACAAAGACGTGTATTTATTTCTAAACTACATTACCTAGATCTAATGAATCCACAAACTAATATTGAACTTCCATTTTTGCTCTATCATTCAATATCTTAGACAAACAATCAGTGGTCAATTAATTGTAAGCATGAACAAATTCAATAAATTGCAATAAAAAAATATCATCCAAAAAATCAACTTCAACTCATAATGGAAATTCAAATATTATATCCCAACCTTAGAACAAAAAATTTAGCTACTCATGACTAAAACAATGGAAGAAGAAGAAACTCCTTTTTGAAGAACCCATGAGCCCTTGTCCTCTCAGATCCAAGCTCATTGGCCTTCAATCGCAGTTCCCCTATGTTTCTCTCTATTTTTTGCCCTTGACTGCAAGATTTCTCCCCTAGAAGTCCTTTTTCTAATGTGGGTTTAGTGCTTTTAAATGAAAAGTGCACAAGGGCTTTGGTATTTAGACACTGCATCACCCAGCTCAGGAAGTAAATCTGCTGGTGACGGCAGCGCCCAACTCTTGGCTTGCTTCCCTCAATTGTGTGCTGCGATGCCTAAGCTTCTGACTTAAGGTCTTCTGTTTCCTTTATTTGGGTGTCAACCCTCAGAAAAATTTACTGTTTTAGCTCTAAAGACCTACAAATCATTTCAACAAGTCTCAAGAATTAAATAAATGTAAAAGACACTTACATTTATATAGAAATGCATCCAAAGCACCTAAAACACTCTAAAATAGCAATACTTAAGTGTAGGTAAACATGTGGTATAAATCTCCACATCAATAGTGGTATTAAAATTGTATCTAGATTTTATGTTTGTGTATTGCAAGTTTAGTAATAATCAATAAATAAAAAATTTTAAGCTATAAGATGATAAATTAATTTTAATTTCAAAAATTTTTTTGGTTTAAAATGCATGACTTCCTATAGAAAAAAAAAAATAACATGAAGCTAGGAATGATAATGGTTGAATATTTAGACATTTTTTTTAATTATTTGTATTAGAATTCAAAACATGTATTTAATATTTGAATTAACTTTTTTTATACTTTTAACATTTACAACCGATATATTCTATCTCAAAAAATAACAAAAAAATTATATACTAATATTTTAATATTGTATTAAGGGCACATGTCAATATAATTTTTAAATAAAAAATTAACTATTTAAAATTGTAATTATTTATTATTTAAAATTAAAATGATAATATAAAAATAATATAAATTAATTTAGTCTTTTAATTTACACTTTAAGCAAAGTGTATATTATTATAGATTAGAATAATGGGTATATATAAAAATATTCAATATTTATATTCATTTTTTATAATACAATTTTATGATGAATATTGGATACATTAAGGAGGGGAAATAAGCTTCATCTGGTCAGGTTTTGTTTAAAATAGACTAGAATTGTATGGTAAAATCATAGTCTAAGCCTTATTTATTGGGTTATTGTATATTAGAAAATAAGCTTAACCTAACTTGTTTAGAAAATTTAATAAGTCTGGCCTAATCTATTGGCTTATTTATGCCTATCAAGAAAGAGGCTAAAAATAAACTTTGGTTTACTAGCTAAAAAATAAGCCTTGGTCTATAAGGTCAAATATAAATCAATGCCTATTTTTAATAATTTTAATTAAAAAAATTTAAATATATAAAATTAAAAAATATAAAAATATAAAAAAATATATTATATTATAAAAATAAATATAAGTCAATTTATAAGCTTATAAATTAAACTTTTGATATAAACACCTAACTTATTTAATTAAATAAATTTATATAAAAACTTTTGGTTAACTTAAATTTATAAATTCATCACATCAAACTTTGACTTTGGGCTCACGATTTATTGTATGATATAACTTATCGTATCCTATCCATATGAACCCCATACCTCGATCTCCCTCGCTATCGTCTAACTTCTTCACCCGAAGCCACCGCTCTTCCCGCCAGATTTTTCCCTAGACCGCTGCTGAGCCGCCGTCGAGCTTCAACGTTTCAGAATCTTTCAATCCGCCGCGGTTTACTATTTACTGTTGCGGGCTTATTTCAATTTATTTATTTGTCAATGTGGTTTTGCTCTGTTCTGGTTCGGTTTTGGGGTTTTAATTTTGTTTCTTCGGCCCCAACTTTAGTCCCCATTTTTCTGTCCCCAATTGCTGCTTTGCATTCTTTTTGTTCTCTTTCTATCGCTTGAGTCAAGTTCGAGTAACTCTTTTTGTATATGATGGTGGTTCAGTTTTGAGATTTTAGTTTCGTTTCCTTTGCCCAACTCCATTCCCGATTTTGCTCTTCCAGTTTCTACTTCTGTTTTTCTGGTATGGGTATTTCTATTTAGTGTTGGTTCAGTTTTGAGCTCAATTTGGTCTGAAAAGAGGATGAGTTGACTATTCCCTTGAGAAATATGTTGCTTATTGGGTATTCCCCATAATGAATTTGTTGGGTTGTTTTGGGTTTGATTTTAGGCAACATTGATTTTTCTGGTTATGTAAATTCATGTGTGGCATGTGGCGTTTCTGGTTTTATGTCTACGCTTTAGTCATGGATTTCATGGCTCAACCTACCCAGAGGTCTGTATATGCTATATCATTTTTTCTATTATCTGATTATATTATTAAAAATGTTCTAACAAAAAAAAAAAGGATGACTGATCAATAAATATTTGAGGATGATATACATTAAAAATTTATATTGCAATTTTGATTATGACAAAGTAAATTGATAATCCTAAATTTTTAAATATATATCATACTCAAATATTTTATAAATAAATTTTTAAAAATTTAAATCTACATTTACAAACGTCACCAAAATAAATTTCCATCTTCCAAACCATTAACAAGAGCACCCTTATTCCCTGGCCCAGTTAATAAACTTGTTGAGATTCCTTGTAGATTGACCGTCTTCTTCTATGTTATTCATGGTCATTTCCTTAAGTTCAAGGACCTTGCTTTTATTTCTTCATTGCCAAGCAGTTGCTCCACTTTCTTCTTTATCTCTCCCCTTGATACTATTACATGTTCATCCTTGTCAAGTCCCAGCCCAACCTTCCATACATCACAAATATATAACTTGTCCAGAAACTGGTCACTGGCAAATGGCCAACACAAGAAAGGTACCCCACTATAGAAAAGTGATCTTGCAGCCATGTTTGGCCAAAACCTGAGATAACTGCAGAAGGGGATTCACATGTCCTATAACTGGATATGGTATCACGAGAAAATGAGAGACCCATTATTGTGGAAGAGAAGACAGAACTGGAAGGTGACAATAATTTTTAGAATATAGAAATCTAAGTGTCTGTATAGAAATCTAAGTGTCTGCAATTGCAGATTTGTTACTACAGGAAGGTTGGTGAATGGGTTTTGTTTCTCCATGTAATTTCTTTATATATTGTATCATATATGCAATATTCAATAAATATAAGTTATATGTGTATTTTAAATGAGATAAAATTAATAATGTATTGTATAATTTGGATGGGACTATTTCATTTAAAATATAAACTTGTATTTATTGGGTATTGCCACAAATAACATGATATAATGTATTTGTATAATAATTTCTCAAGAACTGCAAATTGAGCTGGGGCTCTCGTCATTTACATGAACTGTACATATTCTTGCTAACCATAGTTGGGCAGCTCTATCAGAGTAATTAGTATTATATTCATCCACTTTTTCAAAACAAGGAGTATTAAAAGCATTTGATAGCAGGACTATTTTATTCCCGAATAGTTAATATTTTAGGAATGAGATTTTAGAAAAATTAAAAATACTACTCAATTAATATGTTATATATTTATTTTTATATTTGTTTCATGTAACATATTTTTATGAATATAAGTAAATTTTATAGAAATGTCCTTTGATTGAAGTAAAAGAAATTAAGTGAAATAAAATATATACCAAGATACTTTCAGTATTATAAATAGTTTTATAAAATATTTTATAAATTTATATTTCCATATCAAAAAATTTTAATAAATTATATTTATTAAATATAAAAAGTATATTTTATAAATTTTATTTACTAAATATATTTATTAATAATTTTATATTTTCATATTAATTAATTTTATTTATTTATTAAAAAGCATTAAATATAAAAGGCATTATAAATTATATTTATCAAATGAATATTTAGGTAATATTTAATTATATGTATTAATAATTTTATATTTTCATATTAATTATATTTTACATTTTCATATTAATTAATTTTAATAAATTATACTCATTTATTAAAAAAGCATTAAATATAAAATGTATTATAAATTATATTTATCAAAGGGGTATTTAAGTAATAATTAATTCTCAAAATTTTCTTTTTCTCCATAAATCTTTTTAACTTATGTGTTTTGAAGAGAATGTTTATTTTATAAAATGTGAAGAAAGTGCATGTTTAGGAAAGTTATACTCCGGGAATGATTTTTCAAATTTTCTATCAAAATAAAGAAATTTTTTTCTAACTCTACTTTCTCAATAATATTTTTACAATCCTGATACCAAAAGCTTGGGCTAAACAATACATTGGCTAACTTACATGACTTTGATCAATCATTTAAACTAAAATGAATACTATTGCAAGGGAATGTTAACTTAAAAAATAAAAACCTGTACCAAACAGATTCTTTGAAAGCAAGAAAATCATATAAGATTTAATAGTGATAAGACTAAAGAAAAATAAAGATAAAACAAGACATATAACTGAGAGTATTGAGGTTCCTCAACCCCCTTCATATTCTTTATCATCTAACAGTATTCTACATCATAAGAATTTCGTACTTGTAGTCTCTAACTTCCAAGGTATGAACAAGAGCATTTTCATTCATTGGCGCAGTTGATAAACTTCCTGAGATTCTTTGAAGACTGACCAGTTTCTTCTATGTTATTCATGATGATTTCCTTTAGTTTTAAAGATCTTCCTTTTATGCCTTCATCGCTAAGCAGTTCCTCCACCTTCTTCTTTATCTCTCCCCTTGATATAACTCCATTTTCATCCTTGTCAAACCCCAGTCCAACCCTCCACAAATCACAAATAAATGACTTGTTCATAAATTGGTCACTGAAAGTCGGCCAACACAAGAATGGCACCCCACCATATAAACCTTCTATGGTAGAATTCCAACCACAGTGGCTAGTGAAACAAGCTACGGCAGGGTGGTTCAAGATCTTCTTCTGTGGTGCCCAGCCAACAATTTTACCCTTAGTTCCCTTGAACTCCTCTGGGTATTCATTGTTCACTTTATTATGATTCCCTGGACGCACCACCCAAAGGAAAGGCTTGTTCAAGAGATCAAGTCCAAGTGCTAATTCTCTGAACTGGTTTGGTTCCATTACTGCCAAACTCCCAAAGGAAACATAAATGACAGATTGAGGAGGCTGCTGATCTAGCCAATCTAGGCAGGTTCTGTCTTCTTGCCAGAATGAAATTGGGTTGTACTCACTTGCCATTAATGGGCCAATTGGTAGGAGCTTTGGTGATAAGGAAAATGCTTCAGGCTCAAGTTCATAGGTAGTGTTACAGAGCCACCATTCTCCTGACTGCAAATTTTTCATCTCCTGCACAAGGTGATCATAGATTCTCTTGCCCAGGGTGCACCATGGCAGGTTAGCTGGGTCCACTAGAGGCATATTTGGAGAAAGCTGAAATTCCTGGTTTTTAATTGGGAGTCCTGTAATGCCAAAACGATATCAATTATCATGAAGTAACTGTAGTAGTACTTTCTCTATATTTTACTGAGAAATTGAAGTTAACTAAGTTAAACTTCAGAAGTGATGATAGTAAAGTTGAGAAAATACTTCAGCAGCTTCTAAGAATATCCCCACTTCTGAAAGCATCTCTTTATAGACCACACAGTGCAGGACACAGGCACTTGATACGATAATTTCTATAGTGTTGATGTATAATTTGAAAGAGTAATGCTACTTCTACAGGATTGTTTTTTGTTATCACAAGTACTCGTAAATAAATCACTTTCCCCCTTTTTCTCTTTCCAACCCATCACTCTTTTCGACATTTTCCTTTTACTTTTGAGACTTTGTGAGATCAAATGTTTGTAAGAGTAGGCTTACTCAATATGAAATATTGTATTGTATTTAATTCAAGTATTTAACACATGTTGGACTTGGACACGAATAAATTGGGGTCATAGAATGGCTTGATTCCGGTTGTCAGTCCCATCTTAAATCCAAATTTTGTTTGTTTGTATTTAGAGGAAAGACTTGATGAATTTATATTAGCAAACAGTTATAGAATTAACTTAATAGAGAAAATAGACCTCACCATATTCAGAATCTATGATTCCATCGTCAATCAGCCTCTGGATGGATTCACAGTAGCCTAAGGAAGTTGCAGAGGAAGGCCAGAGAATAGCACCTTTGATTCCCAATTTGTGGCCAATTTCCAAGGCCCATCCCATATAGACAGTAACAACTATGCAAGTGATCTTATTCTCACCACCATCCAAACCATTAACCTCTTCTATGAGCTTCGGAAGCTTGGGAGGCATGGTGTTTATGATTGAAGCAAGCAGTTTTGGCAGGTCATTTCTGTCATCTTCAGGATCCAAACCATCTGGGAGAGAAACAGAGTTTATCTGAGATGTGAAAAGGGTTTCTCGCCCAGAACTTAAACTCTTCACCGTCTTGTGGTTGAATTCTGTGGTTAGAAAAGTGATTTTGCAGCCATGTTTGGCCAGAACATAAGATAACTGCATAAGGGGATTCACATGCCCTACAAGTGGAAGTGGTATCACAAGAAAATGGGGGATTCCCATTTCTGTAAGGGGGAAAGAGAGAGAGAGAGAGAATTGGAAGGGGAGAATGAAAGGATTTCTGGTAGTGGAGTAGCTTGGGGGCCACCCCTCTCACAGGAGCTACTCATAAGTAGTAGCATAGAATTCTCCGTCAAGGAATAGTAGATTGGAGGGTCCGGATCTTATGAAGTGAGGAGGTGACTTTATGGGATCTAGTCAAATCTTAACTGTCTAACACAGACAGTCAGGATTCATTTAATTTTTTTAAAAAAAAAATTTGATACGAATATCAAAACAATTTTTTTTTAAAATTTGATTAAATTTAGACTATCTAATCAATTTTAGACGATTCAGATCACCTAATTAAGCTGATTGGACCTAAGCTATTTTGGAGTGTTATAACCGTTGACTTTCTACTCTGCTGGAAATCAAGGCCTTCAGTTAGGCGACAATATGATATAATAGTAATCAAATATAGATGATGCAATGAGTGGGGATGAGAGAGAAGAAAGTTGGAATAGATAAAGGGGATACCATACTGAGGGGTAGCATTTGTATTTTTTAAAATTTAAAATATAAAATTTTTTTATTTTTTTATTTTTTATTTTAAGAAATAAGTTAAAATGATTTAAAAAAAATTTAAAAAATATTAAAAAGTATTAAAAAAATTTACATAAAACATTAATAAAAAATAATTTAAAAAACATAATAAAAAAACTAAAAAAAATTAAAAAAATATTTTGATATTTTTTATTTTTTCAATTTTTTTAAAATTCTTTTAACTTATTTCTTAAAATAAAAATTATAACAAAAATTTAGAAACAAAAATTTATAATTTTAAAAATTAAAAACATCTCCCCTCAAGAGTAGGGGAGAAAGCACCATGGATAAATTGTAGTTTGATCATTTGTGATTTGATACAATAGCATTAAATCCGGGTGATTTAAAGTGTGTTCAGTAATTTATTTTATTATCACTTAATTATTTTATAATATTTTTATATAAATTTTAATATAAATAATCAAGGTAAATGTTAAAATAGTAACTAATTTAAGTGTTATGAATTTATTTATTAACAATCAAACTAAATGGGAATACTTGATTCTTGGTTTTTAAATATTAATTTAATCTCAAAAAATAAATTTAAAACACTATAATATTGTTAAGGTCAATATACATTCAATTATGACATCTTTTTAACATTTAGGGTTTGATTGAGAGTTTGAAGAGAGAATGGAAAGAGTTTGGGGGAAAAAATGAGAGAAGAGACAGGAAGGAATGGTTAAATAGTGATTTTTTTCTTTCTATTATTTAGATATTTAAGTATAAAGGAAAAGAAAAAGAAAAAACTAATCATAAATATTTTTACAAATTTTTGTGAATAATTCATTTAAAAATTAATTTTTTAATATTTAGATTTTAAAAAATAATGAATTGATAAGAGCAAATAATTATTTTTTTCTTTCCTAAATGTCTTAAATTGGGAGAATATAAAAATACAATAAAAGAGAGAGAAATTTGGAGAAATTTGAAAAGTTAGATAAAAATCCTTTATTCTCATGCATTCCTTAAAAAATTCTAAAACAATAGAAGAATATAAGTCAAAATTTTTCCACCATTATCTTCTCTATTCTTTTTAATCTAAACATATTAATTTTTTTCTATTATAATTAAAAAAAACCATATAATGTTAATAATTTATCATGAGATTAAAAAAAGGTGTGCCAATGACCTATTAGTCTAGCGGCACTTTAAAAATATATTTAATATATTGATATCTTAATTTTAATATTTTATATAATAAATAATATCTAATATACTTATATTTGATATGTTATCATTTAATATGATAGACATGTTCAAAATAAAAAAATATTACAAAATTATATTATTTTAAGAAGTGTTTTATATCATTCAGAAATTATAAAAGTTTATATCATAATATTTAAAATATATAAAATCTTATGATATATAAAATATAGTATACTAAAAAGTTTTTTAAATATAAAAAAATTTAGTGTTAAGAATTCTATTTTTGGGGGTTAGTAGGAGAGTTTACTATTCTAAAAAAAATTAATTTTTTAATAATAATAAATTAATTATAAATTTAAAAAGTTTTAAAAATATAAATACAATAAAAAATTTAAAAAAAATAAAAAATTAAAAGAAAAAACTTAAAAATTTTAAAAATATATAAAAACATCTCAACAATTTTAAAAATAAAAAAAAAATAAAAAAAACAAAAAAAAGGCATGGGACAAAATAATGGGGAGGGGACTGTATCGTCCCCCTTAAAACGTGCCCCTTTTTGACCTTTTTATAATTTTAGCGCATTGCTTGTTATATGATATTTTTTAAGTTATATATAAATGTATTAATATATTTTTTATTTTTTATTTAAATATTTTTATTTTTATTTTTAAAGTTTATTTTTTTTGAATATTTTTAACTTATTTTTGAATATTTTTATTAAATTCTTTTTTTAAAATAAAAATTATAAAAAAATAAAAAACTTAAAAACAAAAAAAAAGTCAATATATTAATACATTCAAATATAAATTAACAAAAAAAGAAAGTGAAATCAACGTTCCAAAATTATTCAATTTGCAAATGTAGAAAATCACTCGTACAGAGACACTCAGCCGCCTTATCCGCCGTTCAACGATCTCTCTCATTATCTTCCAACTTCTTCCCCATAAGCCACTGCCGCTACCCACTAGAATTTTCCCTGCTGAGCTTTGACGCTGGTCCCCATTAGCTGTCGTCAAGCTTCAACGTTTCAGAATCCTTCTAGCCGCCGCGGTTTACCATTTATTGCTACAGGCATCTTTCAATTCATTACCAATTTTATTTTTAGTCAATGTGGTTTTGCTCTGTTCTGGTTCAGTTTTCAGGTTTTTAATTTTGTTTCTTCAAGCCCAACTTTAGTCCTGATTTTATTCTCCACAATTGCTGCTCTGCATTCTTTTTGTTCTGTTTTTATCGCTGGATTTAACTTCGGATAACTCTGTCTGTATATGATGGTGGTTCAGTTTTGAGATTTTAATTTCTTTTCCTTTTTCCAACTTCATTTTCGATTTTGCTCTTCCAGTTTCTACTTCTTTTTTTTTTTTTTTTTCTGGTATGGATATTTCTATGTGATGTTGGATCAGTTTTAATTAGTAATGGGGACTGTTTTCATTTTAATTAAGCATAATTAGGATTATGTTGGTTCAATTTTGAGCTCTGTCTGAAAAGAGAATAAGTTGACTATTCTCTTGAGAAATATGCTGCTTATTTGGGTTTTTCCTCTAGTATACTTGAGTTTCAATTTTCAGACATGACATAATTCATTTGTTGGCTTGTTTTGGGTTTGACTTTAGGCAACATTGATTTTTTTTTTTCTAGATATGTAAATTCATGTTCTGTGTTGGCATGTGGCGTTTCTGTTTTATGTCCATGTACTAGTTATGGATTTCATGGCTAAAGGGTCTGTTGAAATACTTTAGTGTGTCAAAATAAGAACTTATTAAATATTGATGACCGCTTGCTTTTGACATAAAAGGATAGGGTCCCTTCATATATATATATATACGTGGTTCTATTTAGAACACACAGTGATAGACTAAGAATAAAGACAACACCTGTTTTATTGAAGATAATTCATTGATACAAATGAGATGCATGAGATGGGGTAGAGGAACCTCAACCTACTCTGTTATCTGTTTATTCTATATCATTTTGTCTATTATCTGGTTATATTTATTAAAAAACTTTATAACACAAAAAATGAAGGATGATTGATAAATAATTTTAAATATTTAAAATAAAAATTTATTTCCTTAAATGTAATATTTAAAATTACATAAAAATTTTGAGTATAATATATTTTAAAAATTTACATTGCAATTTTGATTATGACAAAGTAAATTGATAATTGTAATTTTTAAAATATATATTATACTCAAATATTTTATAATTTTTTTTAATATTTTAAAATTTTAAACATACACTTACCAAACCTCACCAAAAAAAATTTCTAACTTCCAAACCATTAAGAAGAGCATCCATATTCCTTGGCCCAGTTAAGAAACTTGTTGAGATTCCTTGAAGATTGACCATTTGCTTCTATGTTTTTCATGGTCATTTCCTTAAGTGTCAAAGACCTGGCTTTTATTTCTTCATCGCCAAGCAGATGCTCCACTTTCTTCTTTATCTCTCCCCTTGATACTACTCCATTTTCATTCTTGTCAAGTCCCAGCCCAACCTTCCATACATCACAAATATATAACTTGTCCAGAAACTGATCACTGGCAAACGGCCAACACAAGAAAGGTACCCCACTATATACACCTTCTATGGTAGAATTCCAACCACAATGGCTAATGAAACATGCTATGGAAGGGTGGTTCAAAATCTTTCTCTGTGGTGCCCAGCCAACAATTTTACCCTTAGTTCCCTCGAACTCATCTGGGTATGCATTTGTCACATTGTTATCATTACCTGGACGAACCACCCAAAGAAAAGGCTTGTTCAAAAGATCAAGTCCAAGTGCTAATTCTCTAAACTGGTTGGGGTCCATTATTGCCAAACTACCAATGGAAACATAAATGACAGATTGAGGTGGCTGCTGATCTAGCCAGTCTAAGGAGGTTCTGTCTTCTTGCCAGAATGAAACTGGATTGTAGTCGCTTGCCATCAATGGGCCAATTGGTAGGAGCTTTGGCGACATGGAAAATGCCTCAGGCTCAAGTTCATAAGTAGTGTTACAGAGCCACCATTCTCCTAACTTCAAAGTTTGTATCTC